>VYZX01011420.1:1357-25520 GCA_013401335.1 Brachypteracias leptosomus
AGAACTACTGCACAGAGTGCTTTTAAGACAAGTAGATACATGTTTCAAATATCTTCAGACTACGGTGGCAGAGATGTGTTTCAATTTCCACAGCCTCCTTACTTGTGCATATCCCAGTATATGTAAAGTTAGGAAAAATGTGGCACCAGTTTCAAGACAAGTGTTCATTTGTACTGAGTAAGATTTAGCCTAAGGAATAAACAAAAAGTAAGCATACTATACTATTTTCCAAATGCTCATTTGATTTGTAGAATAACTTAAACCTAGTTAGGTTTACTTCTTCACCAAATTTTGAACCAAATCCTCCCTATTTAGCAGTGGACACTGTAAAGCAAAAGAAAAATCATTACTGGAAGTGGATACTCAAATTATATCTAATCCTTGAGTTTAGATCCTATAACACAAACCTTAAGAATGGTAATTAATTATACTGACAGATTTACAGTTTTTATTACAGAAACAATATGGTTACCAATAGTTACTAGTCATGAGTGTTTTTGAGCCCCATAAAAGAGTGTCATCATTACACCATCTCTCTTTAATCAGTGAATTTCAGCACAATTTTTCATTATTATGAGATAAATAGATTTTCTAAAGTGTCATTTTCTATGTTCAAATGTAATACATGAGGAGTCTCCCACAATGTTAGACTAGGAGCAACAAAGAATATCTATCCATGAATTCAGAAAATATCTGTTCATGAGTTCTTTTTGTCATATAACTGTATGGAATTATTATTATACTTATTCTGCTGAGAAACAACACTTCCTACTCAAGTGATGTTGTCAGAGGTCCATGTGTGACATTGTTCAAAAAATAGCAACCACCATTCAGCCAAGAATTTAGAATATAGTTATTTGAAGGAAATGAGTTATATGTTCTACTCTCAAGAAAGCATTTAAGCTTAAATCTTAAGCACTAGGTTGAATTTTGTCCCTTGTATTTAACATTAATCACATAGTTAACTGCTTTGCTGAATGGGAACGGTATTACACATATGTTTAAAGTTAAGCATTTGATTAAGTGTTTTATTACAACACTTTGCACTGTGTCTTGTAGCACATCTAGAAGAAGTTTTAGTAGATTCAGAAAGCTCTGGAGAGAGTCTAGTGCTGCAGTGCAGCTGTCATTTCAAGTTGACATCAACAGAATTTTCCTAATTTAACCCATTGTGATTGAAAGCAATATTGGACCCCAGTGTGATGCAGACATACCAGGGCTGTTCTGCATCATGATCTTCATAATCATCACAATCATCATCACCAATTCATCAAGAGAATAATTGGGCAGGTCACAAATTTGTTCCAGTTACTAAATGATTCATGTCTATTGCAGGTGACTTGGTAACTCTTGCTACATCACAGCAGCAGAAAAGGGCTGCTGGAGGCTCCTATGAGATAATTGTCCTTAAGAATGAAATTGTTTTACAATCTCAGCCCAAAGGTATGGAACAGGAAACGTTATAGGTACTGGCAGATACCAGCTATTTTGATCCTTACATTTTTGGAAATATATTATTTTAAAGGACTTGGATTTTTGTTGTTATTTATTATCAAAATAACACATGAAGTTTCAGTTCTTATTGCGCATTCATATTAGTAATGTGTCTTACCATAGACACCATAAATTAGTCGTGGCAGGTTTGAACTCAGGATGCATCTTTTCCTGCCTGACAATTATTGCCTTATTTCCTCATATTTTTCTTTTTTCATTTACTTTATTTTTTGAGTGATCAAATTATGCATCCATCATGGTGTTAATATAAAATTTGGAGAGAGATTGGAGTTGGGGACAACTTTCTACCACATCTATTTGATTGTCTTATTATCCTTCCATAATAATCTATAGCATACATTCTTTGGGATCAAATTTGCATTTCCACGTATTAAAAGATCATTTCCCAGACTGACAGGAAGGCCATATGCCTCATTACCATTTCTCACTCTCTTTTTGCCACGCCCAGAAGACTGCTGGTGTATTTCATCCTTACTGAAACCCATTCTGTCCTGGACTAAACCTGCTAAAGACTTCTTGCCTTTGTTCCAAATGTCTCACCTCAAAACCACTTGCCATTAGTCTTCTAAAGTCATTTTTAGCAGCTCCACAATTCCAGGTCACTATTTTGATCATGTTTCTTACTTGTCTCTGCTCTTCTAGCTGCCTCTCATCTTTCTTTTTTTTTTGTTCTTTTCTCCTTTTCACAGGGAGGAAGCAAAACATTTCTTATAGTGTCACAAATTTCACTGGAATGTTAAAAATATGTAATTTAATTTTCTCTATATTTCTCCTGGTTTTCATCCACACAGGTTAGGATTCGTTTCTCTATATAAGTCACTGAAGTATGTGAGCAGAGGAGTTCAGCATACACAGATTAAGTGAGAGAAAGGTAGACGCTTGGCTTAGCTGCAGAACCTCCCAGCAACACCTGAGAGGAGAGCAGGTTTGGGTTTCTGTCTCCACCTGCCTTTCTGGTTTGGAAGGGTTTTTTGTTTCTTGATCATTTACGTATCTTAAACTTTCAATTCAGAGTTTGTTGCACTCTTGTTGCTGAGGTATCTCAGGAAAAAAGCAGAAAACAGCAAGAGTCCCTTGGGCAGCAAGGTTTCGTATACAGTGTGAATCATTGTGCTTGTGCTAATGTCAGAACGCTTTCCAGGCTCAGCCTGACATTGAGAGAATTTTGTTTCTCCATAGTTAGCAAACCACCATACTATGGAAATAAAGTAACGTGAAGAAACAGAACACTGAAAACCAGTTCTTTATTAAATAGAATTTTTTTCCTATTTTTAACCCAAGTATGCATTTAAAAGAAAAACAAAAACAACAGCAGCAACAACAACAAAAAACAACAAAACAACCAACCAAACAATCCCCACCCCAAAAAAACCCCAACAAATTGTGCCCATCAGAAATTTGTGTATGCCACTTAATGGCCAGCTTAAAAGCAGCATCTGCTTATCAATTGGCTTTTGCTTTTTATGCAATATTCCAGCTGGGCTGGCTGAAGCATAAACAGGTGAAAATGACTTTTCCAAGGTCATTCTATATGAACTCAGCTCATACTAACAATTAGGGCTTACTTATTCCCAGTTCTTCCTATAAGACAGTGCATCACATATGCATTCCTATGTGGTTAAATCTTTGAAATGATGTATTGTCTTTTGATGATATATTCTTTAAGAAATCCAGTTGTTATGAATTGAAATTATATTTATTGTAAAGGCAATGATCTTCTGACTCTATTTGATATGCAGGTGGTGTTCACATTTCCATAGGAATTTCATTGTAATTCAGGATCACTTAAATACTAATTAAGTTGTCTCTTCAAGGTTATTTTATTATAATGCTCATACAGTTTGTGGTTTGTTGTTTGTTTTTTTTTCTTCAAAGTAAAATTTAAGCTGATCTGTCAAACTCAAATTAAGATCCTAAACCTCAAACTCTAAGGAATACCTGAATATATAAGCAAAATGGTGCAAGCAGCTTTAACTGCTTCAAGAATGGAAGAAATTAGTATTTCAGATGAAAATGTTATGAATTATCCAAGAATCTATGGAAAAGAGAGAATGTAAAATAAACCCCAAATAAAAAAGTGGGTCAGCTAGCTTCATATCCCTTTCAGGAAGAACACAGGATACCAAGACTAAGTTCAGAAGTAAGCAAAGGCTTTACACAGATAATCAGTCTCATAAGATGGGCATAACATCCTAAAGAAAGTAGTGATGGGCATCTTGAAATTAGGAGCTTCAGGACAGAAGAGGCAGCACAGGATAAAGGCTCTCTGAGACCCACTTCAGGCACATCAGGAGGAATTCTAACTCTTAGGTACACCAGAAATCTTCTGTGCCTTTTCCACAGCTTTTGATTTACTACACAATGGGGCTTGATGGCATTATTTAAATTTCTATCTGATTACAATTCTAATTAGCTGATTCATATTTACGGTAGGAGGATGTCACTTATGATACAATAAATATTCTTCTAAAAAACAGCCAGGCATTCAGAAAAGTATTTCATGCCAGAAGTTTCTTTCTCTAGCCAACCTAGACTCTATCTGTGTATAATCCTTGTAATAGAAGTATACTCCTTGCAACATTCCACCCTGAGGAATACTTTAGAGGTAGGTGACCTAAATGAAATGCAAAATTCGTATGAATTTTTTTGAACAATTACTTGTTTTCTCATAGACGAAACATGGGAGATAGATCAGAGGAGGAAAAAACACAACCCTGCAAGCAACTTCCTTCCTTTTCATTATCCACAGAAACCTTTGGCTTGTGATCAGTCCTTTCAGGGATCCTAAGTTCCTCCTGTGGTCTTCTCTGTTCAGCCCTCAGGCCCAGGTCTTTCCCTCTGATATAAATCTGTTCAAGTCTGATAGTCAATTTGCCTATTGATCACGCTTGCCCTTTTTTAACTGAAGTTCTTAATATCCTCTCCCATTGTTTCCTCTTCTCTGCTGATGATTTTACACTGATCAAACCTTGTGCCCTGCAGACAACTAGCTTTCTGTGATCATTAGGACTCCATTCTCATTTAACTTCCAAGAGTAAAAATTTGCTGGATAAGGCATAAAAACCCATCTTTATGAATATATTTTCGAACGCTGTTTTTTTGAATGCTGTTTCCTGGATTTAACTAACTTGTAAAATCACAAGAATACATTGATAATAGCAACACAGACTCTATACAATTGTTAGAAAAAGTGGCTTTCAAGCATAGCTGATCTCCAGAAGCAGCATACAACAAATTAACAGCAGCTTTTGTCTACCTAGTAATTCCTTTTGCCTTCTGGACTCAATGTCACTTAGCTTTGAGTTAAAAAAAAAGCAAAACCAAGAAATCTGAACAAACAATAAATTTAAGGGTTTCTTTCTTTCCTCATGAAATCTGAGACTTTTCTACTCCAAGAGTATACAACTATAGAACATGATATAAGAATTTGGTTGTTGGTTTGGTTTTTTTTTTTCAGAATAAGCATGGTCAAGTACTGGAATAGGTTACCCTGAGAGGTTATGGAATCTCTGTCCTTGGAGATATTCAAAACTTGACTGAATATGACCTTGAGCAACCTGGTTTAACTTCGAAGCTGGCTTTAACTTCAAAGCTGGCTTTGCTTTGAGACAGAGGACCAGATGATCTCCAGAGGTCCCTTATAACTTAAATTATTCTGTTTCTGTGTCAAATGCAGCATTACCTTGCGCAATCCAAGAAGAGCTTTGTATAACATGAAAGAACAAAATACGTGCTATGTTCACAGCTTCTTAATAGAAAGAACATCACTTTATAGTGAATCCCTTAGCAGATCATTTATTCAAGTGCTTAAATTTCTTTGTCTCATTTTTGTCTGTAAAATGGGAATATTATTGTACTTCTGCAAGTGCTTAAATTAAACAGCAAATAAATGCAGAGAGGTGATTTGGTTTCCTTCTGAAAAAAGAAGTAAAATATTAAATTTTGTCCTTAAATTCTCTTTTATTATAGCTAAAATTTTATCCACTGTGTTTTTTATGATGATTATTTGTATTACCTGTTTGAACCTATTAATGCAATAAAGACATCACAGATGTATTTACAAGCACACAAGTCTTTATGTTCCACTGTTCTGTCTCTAACTTTATGTATTGAGGAATAGTTGGAACGATTTTGAACTTTATCCAGTACTATAAAAATATCACAAATACTTCTGGTCATAGTTTTTTCTGAAACAGTAGTTCCAGGCTTTAAGAGAGTTCTGTGTGTCTGAAGACTTTTAAGTAGACTCACAACATTAGCAGCAAACACTGTAATAATTAGAAACAGCAATTGGCACTTCTTCATATCTGGTTCTTTACTAATATATTTTCATTTAATTTTGTGTCAAGCACATACCTGTAGTATAATAACTGTGGTTTATTTCCTTTTTTACAAGGAAATTTTATTTTGGAAAGACTGCCTAAATTATTATTTCAAGTAGTCAACAAGTATTCAATCCATGACTCTTCAAATTACCATTCTGATTTGATATTCATTTTTTCTGCTTCCACATTAAAAAGCTAACAGTACGTAGTAACAGCAGGCAACATAAAAAGTCTCTGCCAAACTTGGTCAATAATTGCATAGCATTTCCAGCTATAATTAAAATCTTTCACAGTGTATATTCATATAGCATTCTTTGAGGTTAATTGGGTTTAGATCACTGCAAAATCATTTTTATGTGATATATTTCACTTGTTACNTGGTTTTTTTTTTTCAGAATAAGCATGGTCAAGTACTGGAATAGGTTACCCTGAGAGGTTATGGAATCTCTGTCCTTGGAGATATTCAAAACTTGACTGAATATGACCTTGAGCAACCTGGTTTAACTTCGAAGCTGGCTTTAACTTCAAAGCTGGCTTTGCTTTGAGACAGAGGACCAGATGATCTCCAGAGGTCCCTTATAACTTAAATTATTCTGTTTCTGTGTCAAATGCAGCATTACCTTGCGCAATCCAAGAAGAGCTTTGTATAACATGAAAGAACAAAATACGTGCTATGTTCACAGCTTCTTAATAGAAAGAACATCACTTTATAGTGAATCCCTTAGCAGATCATTTATTCAAGTGCTTAAATTTCTTTGTCTCATTTTTGTCTGTAAAATGGGAATATTATTGTACTTCTGCAAGTGCTTAAATTAAACAGCAAATAAATGCAGAGAGGTGATTTGGTTTCCTTCTGAAAAAAGAAGTAAAATATTAAATTTTGTCCTTAAATTCTCTTTTATTATAGCTAAAATTTTATCCACTGTGTTTTTTATGATGATTATTTGTATTACCTGTTTGAACCTATTAATGCAATAAAGACATCACAGATGTATTTACAAGCACACAAGTCTTTATGTTCCACTGTTCTGTCTCTAACTTTATGTATTGAGGAATAGTTGGAACGATTTTGAACTTTATCCAGTACTATAAAAATATCACAAATACTTCTGGTCATAGTTTTTTCTGAAACAGTAGTTCCAGGCTTTAAGAGAGTTCTGTGTGTCTGAAGACTTTTAAGTAGACTCACAACATTAGCAGCAAACACTGTAATAATTAGAAACAGCAATTGGCACTTCTTCATATCTGGTTCTTTACTAATATATTTTCATTTAATTTTGTGTCAAGCACATACCTGTAGTATAATAACTGTGGTTTATTTCCTTTTTTACAAGGAAATTTTATTTTGGAAAGACTGCCTAAATTATTATTTCAAGTAGTCAACAAGTATTCAATCCATGACTCTTCAAATTACCATTCTGATTTGATATTCATTTTTTCTGCTTCCACATTAAAAAGCTAACAGTACGTAGTAACAGCAGGCAACATAAAAAGTCTCTGCCAAACTTGGTCAATAATTGCATAGCATTTCCAGCTATAATTAAAATCTTTCACAGTGTATATTCATATAGCATTCTTTGAGGTTAATTGGGTTTAGATCACTGCAAAATCATTTTTATGTGATATATTTCACTTGTTACAAATCGTACTTTAGTTCATTGGAAATGTACAGCCTGTCTTTTAATTTGAAAGTATTTAGTATTTTAAGTTACAGTAACAAAACAGCTAATTTCTAGTTTCTAATAACATTCAAAAAAAGAAAAATCCTTTCCATTTTGGAGATAATGATATTAGTGAGTGCTAGTGAAGGACATTCTCTTCCAAGGTTTACCTTATCTAGCTAGCTATGAAGCTGAGGGACTTGAATCCACTTGAACAAGATCAGAGGTCCTAATTTTAGGAGAAGTAGAATCATAGAATGGTTTAGGTTGGAAGGGACCTTTCAAGATCATCTAGTTCCAACCCCCCTGCCACAGCAGGGACACCTCCCACTAGACCAGGCTGCCCAGGACCTCATCNAAGTAAACACTGAGCAGCATCTGAGTGACTTTTGGGACAGTCCTTGTGCACTTATTTTAATACATTTCTTGGCATATGGAGGCAGGATCCAGTGAAGGGGAGCATGGATATGAAAAAAGGTTCTTAAGGAAGAAGGATCTACATTTTTTCCTTTAAAACCCAAGACTGACGTGTGCTAGAGTTCAGGCCTTACAAACATTGAAGATTAGGAGCCCAAAGACAGTAAATTACTGGAGCCTTTTGGAAACACATTTCTATGAGATTTCATTCTATATGAAATAGGACTCCTATTATGATTTGAAAATCATAATATTGAAACTTCTGAAAATGTGTTCATAAAAAAATTGAGTTGTAATGAGAGTGAGTCATTCCATCTGAAGGTTTTAATTTGGAAAGCTAATCTCCATATCCATATGCTCCCTTCTGAGTCATCACAGAGTCTCTAGGGGATGGCTCTGGGCTCCCCAGACCTGATTCTTCAGTGGCCCATGTCTTTCCATAAGCTGCAGAAGAATTACCAGTAAATTTTCTGTTTCGAGTCCAATGTAAGATCTCATCCCCCTCAACATTTCCTAACAGTATTGAGGAATATATATATGAGGGATAATATGACATGCAAACCCAAATTCTATCAGTTTTGTCAGATTTCAGTATTTATTAAAAATAAATTAACTGTTTGAAAAACATTTTTAGGTACATAAAAGTAAGAAAAAACATAGCACAAAAATACCATGTATTCAGGTTTTATCTTATACTTTCTTCATGTTCTATAATTTTGGTAAAAGTTGAGAAATTGTAATAAAAGAAATCACATAATGTAAATTGAATAGACTGCATGTTCTCCCTCACCTTCCTTTTTAATAGCTAATAATTAATTTCAATAATTATAAAAAATATTAAGATGTATAAAATAATGTAAAAAGCATGTATACATTATACATAAAGAATATAAAACAAATATGTATAAAAATAGCATTTTAAATGCTTCACTAGCAGGACAATAGCATGTGTGGAGGAAAAAATAATGAAATGTTATGTATGCTTGAAAGAGGACACAAAAAGTCTTCTTGGAAAAGAGTTATAGGCAACGATGATCAGAAATGTTCTTGAGTGACAATTGTCAGTCTTAGAATAAATAATATACAATAATCCTCTCTCTTATTGCAGCACCTCACTGTTTCCTGTTTTACTTGCTCAATTCCAATATAAATTTTATAAGGGAGGACTTTGTATTCTAATATAAGTGTAAAGTATTCTGGGAAATTGTGTTGCCTATGAACAATAAAATGTCAAACCCAAGCGTATCATCTTTTGTTTCTATGAGCTCACAGGACACTTTTTGGTGTAAGAATACCATCCTGGAGTCTTATCAGAGCCCTAAATCTTGACCTGAAGACTGTCCTTTATCCACAGTTCTGTGCAAAAAATTCACATGCAATGTGTGTATCTTTTTGTATGTATGTATATCTATGCAGACACATGCTTTTATTTATACACTCGTTTCCTTAGATTTGGCTAAACCACTTTGGAGTTCAATTCTGTGAATATTTGTTGCAAATTAGTGGATTAATTAAAATTTTACCAAAGAAACAATTTAGTTAACAATGAGTGTATAAAGGTTGGTTTTTTTTCCTGCTCCCGATGGCTTGGTCCACCAACACCGTTCACACTTCTTGAAGCAGCTGCCAATACTCAGGCAAACCCTGCACATATTTTAACTGCAGCTTGGTTTTTTGGGGTGTATAAACCAGGCTGAAAGCAAAATGGCCACTTAACATGCAAAGTAATCCTTTCTTTCAGGACTTTCATCCCAGTGTCAGCAACCAAGTTCCTAGAATCAGTTTCCTTTCAAAACCTAATTTACCTAATGCATTACAAAAAATCCTTGCTATCACGTACTGCTCTCTCTATAACATCTGCTTCCACATAGAACTTGTGCTGAGAAAAATGTAATATGTAGGTCTACAAGAAACTAATGATTTTTACTTCATGTTGAAATGAATATCTTGAAGATTATACTTAACAATATTGCTTTGTTATACATATAATGATCAAAATATTTTTACTTTGAAGCCTGATTAATTGTAACATTTATGATTATTCAATTAAGAAACAGAAAGCTAGTGCCATATATCAAATCAAATGAGTTGTCATTGATGTGAGACACTCTAGTAGAACTATTACAGAGAAGGACATTTTTTCTTTCATTTAGTTTACTAGAGGCTTCCAGTTGTCACTAGCTAGACACAAGTATTTCAAACAAAGTTTAAATAAATTAATTCAAAAAAATTGTAAATTTCTTCACCTTTGTATCAATACAAGAAGCAAATATATTTTCTTCAAATAAGCTTTTAGAATAACTAAACATATTGCTATAACCAAAAATTCTGAAGTAGTTCTGTCATAGCCCCTACTTGTCAACTGAAATAGGTAACCTACCTTCACTGAATAATTCACTGGTGTAAATACAGAACAATTTAATATTTTTTGGCATAGTCAAAAAAAACCCAACAAATATAACTTAAAACAAGCAAAATTTCTGACTATGTGTGTTGTCTAGTTGGACAATTACGTAAAAATAATCTGTTTAAAACTAGTAGGTATAAAATTTAAAAATTTTTAGAAGATTCTTTTCAATGAGTTATTAGTGTTTTGTTTCCTCTCTGATTATTGTTGTTTAGAATTTATGTGAAATGGCTATAATCACAGCGTAAAGACCAAAGATATTATCAACACAAGGTGTAGAACACTTTCTTAGCCAGAATCTCTCAGTGGGCTCCTGCCTACAAAAGAGGAATGTTTTGTCAAATGAGACATATTCACTTCCCACTCTCGTGCTTGCAGCCTGGCCAAGATAAAACAAGCTGATCAGAAAAATGGAAAAGTGAATGAAGGGGTAGGTGGGGGGGAACAGACAATAAAGAAAGTGGTTTCTCCCTCTGTTCTGTCAGACTTGCAGCACCTGTGGATTTTTAAATACGAAGTCTGAGGATTTATTGCATGGGAAGGAGTGTTGTGATCTTGCAGACTACGTCAGGGAGAATGATGGCTGCCTGCTCTGGGAGACAAAAGGAGTGCGGCAGCACCAGACCCTCCTGACTCCATGGGGTGACAGGTCCTGTATCCCTGTGCTCCCGGTCTGAGGTCCCATAGTGCTTAGCAGCCCAGAAGATGAAGCAGTTGCCAAGGCCCATCAGGTACTTCATTGTTTGCTGATGAATTAGCTGCAGCTGAGAGCACGCCCTGCCTCATGAATGCTTTTTGTAATCTGAAAGAGTCACCCCTTGCAGATTTTCTCACCTCCTTTCCAGTGCAGTTGGCCCCGTCAACATATGCAACAGAGAAGATTTTTGAATTTTCTTTTCTCTGTTTCATCAAAATGGCTCTTGTGTGCCGGGACAAAATCCAATCTCAAACATTAGATTGTTTGGCTGCTCTGTGCAGCAGTATTGTGCCATCCTGAGAAGATTTGGCAGCTGGTAATGAGGGACTACATGGTCTAAGATCCATGAAGTATATGGTTGCTTTAGAAAAATGCCCTTCCTAGTGCAGAGTAGCTGAATGGGGTGCTGAAGATGAGACTGGGGGCTTTATAAATATTCAGAGCCACTGGAAGTGCATGAGTGCACAGGGGATCGTTGTGTGAGCAGAGGATGTCGGCACCCTCAGGCTGCAGTTATTGCTGAGCTGTGTTTCTGCATCAGCCAACCCCTCTGATGCCCTGTGACAAGGTTGGTCTTGGGAAGGGGGTGATGGATTTGTCCCTGTCTTAATTATTATATTAATTTAATTACTATCTCACATCAGATTATTATTATCTCTTTTGCTGTGGGAACTGGTGAATGTGTGATCTGACTGGCCCATCACTAGATTACTTAGTGAACCGTTGGCTGACTACTGCTTGTGGCAATAAAGAAAATATTCATTTTTTAAAATATGAACCTATATATTAAAAAAAAAAATAAATCACATGGCCAATTCTACATAGAACACATAGTGACGATCCCTTCAGCTCTATTTGCCCATTTTGCAGCATTTGGCCTTATACTATGTAGCTTTCATGCAAAGCCCAAAGACTCTGAGAGAATCGTTTCCATCAGTTTAACTTCTTTGTGGATCTGGTTCAAATGTTATTTTAAATTCCCAGCATTCCATGTTTCTGATATGAGATATGAGCAAGTTTGATCGCTATTTTTCTTCAAGTGATCTCCCTATTTAGTAATTGTGAAGCAGTCTGTTACAACTGAAGTTATTTCATGTCAAGGTAACCTGTCTGAAACAGCTGCATCAGAGGAATAACGGACTGTATCTGAATGCATGTATGTGTATGTGCTGGAAAAAATATATGAGTACAACAATATCTATAAGTTGCACAGTGATTTCCTTCCATCACTAAAATCACCCAGACTAAAACACTGAAATGCATACAGAAAGAGGTGAACAGCAGTTATAAACTCACAGCTCATTATATACTTCTCAGACTAATACAGATACAACACGATTTAAGATTGGAAACTGTAGCTAAAGGAATTAGTTGGCTCGGCATGAAACTAGTTTATTTAATCAATGTTGCTTCCACTAGAAAAGTGGATTAGTTTTTCTTTAAGACAGAGTTAAAAGTTTTGCAGCTAATTTATTTTAATAAGCATTCAGTCACTGACTGCTGCAGAAAAAGGCTAAACTGTAATGAAGAGCCAGGAAAGAAAGCATGACTTAATTATTTTTCTGGGGTGGGTAATGAATAAATTAGCTACGCTGTAGGCTTGCCGTTTGTATAGAATTTATTACTTTTGCTTTAAGAACCATATCATGACAAAGTCAATTTTTTTCCTGACTGCAAACTGATTGATGGGGTAATGTCTGGTTGTGAAAGACTTCCTGTTCATCATTGTGTTGTCAATGTTGGTATCACAAAGTGAGCTTGAAGTTTTCTGAGTGCATGTTCTCCTACATAATTATAGATGATAATTATTTTCTTTCCTTTTTTTTTTTTTTAAACAAGCTTTCTAATCATGTAAACTACAGAATAAAAAAATTAGGTGCGACCAAAGATGCACATAGCTTAAAACCTATTGTCTTGGTTCTTAATTTTTTGCCACAATGTCTTCTATGTGAAGAGCTAAATACTGTATTTAGAATGGCAGCAAGTGTTTTCGCGGGAAGACGTGTATGAACAAAAAATTCTTTGCCAAGAAACTACTAAAAAGTTGTCTTCAAAGTGTTAGAAGGATGAAAATTTTAAGGAGGTAGATTAATAATTTGACATGGCATTGGGAATACAGGTTTGATTCAATTCTCACTAAAGTGAGGGAGAGACTTTGATTTAAATGGGATTTGGCCTGCTAAATATAAAAAAAATGGTGATTTAGAAATGAAAAAAAATGTAGAATAAATATCAGGAGGCAAAATAAGAATGAGTTGTGCAATTTACTGCAGTGTGAACCCTCCCAGAAAAATGAAGCGTACTCAATTAAGATAATGAAAATGAGATGAAATTAAGCATTAGAAAAAGTATTGTAGAAAACTTCACTTTGATGAGTAAAGTGTTTTACAGGCCCTGTCCTTTTGAGACTTTTCTTTTTTTTTCTCATGACATGTACACACGAGATACAAAGTCTTCAGATGTATTGTTTAGAATATATTTTATTCTCTGCGCCTCCTCAATCCAAGAAACTAAAAATCCATATTAGAGCTTTATTATCTCTCAGTTAGGAACTTTCCACTGCATAATTTCTGAAGCATCCTCATAAAAAGCATTTCTTTCAAATACTTTATCTCTTGGCTTGGTAGTCAAGTTAACAAGTTAGCAAATGTTTAAATTAAAGTAGGGAAAACATTATATTAAGCAGACATTGCTTATTTCAAATAACTTTCTCAGGGGTGGTGTTGACGGGTTTTTTTGAGGGAAACAGTTACCTTGAACTTGCAAAATAAAAATGGAAAAGATCAAAGTAGCAGATTTGGCTCTGAAAGATACATTACTAAGCCGTTCCCTATATTGCAGTCAAAGGTCCTCACCAGTTAAGGGTTAGTAAAAAAGGTACAAGGAAAGAGGCTGAAACAGATAATCCTGTCTTTTTTTTACAGTCCCCAGAGTGCTATACAGTTCCAGGGGTTGTTCATCAGCTGCAGAGCACACTGAGTGCTTATCTGCTTATTTTCACAGAAAGTAATCATCTTTTACTCCTTTATGAATACAAAGCTAAAATCATTATGATTTATTCCATCAAATGCTATGCTGTCAGTGGGAAAAGCTTTGAGAAAGGTCAGTTGTTTGACTCTTAAGCTGCAGCATTTGCCAAGTAGTGTTTGTAGCTTGTGATATTTTCTATATAAAAGACTAAAAGACACAGCTAGATATTTATATAAACATTTCTGTGTTTGGATATCCAGTTTAGTGATCATTGAAGTCATGCTAATGAGCATTCTATTGTTAAATTTATAAACTCTATAAGTTCAGTAAGAAAAAATAAGACAGAATAGATTCTGTATGTTAGAAACATGTTAGTTTTCTCTTCTTTTATTCAATTTGTTGCTACTCGGAAGGCCACTCCAGTGTCTATCTCATCTTTATTAAAAAAAATATAAAATTTACTCACAGAATCTAAATTAATTACAGTGATACATATAATTTTGTTCTGTTCAAAACAAAAATTAAACCTATTCGTGGTTGTTCATGGTCACAGTAAAAAAAAAAACCAACAAACAAAAGAAGCCCCCCACCCCATGTTCTCCAAAGATGGCACGACCTACTGCTGGTAGTAATGGCAGAAATCTGTCCCTAAAACAAGAAAATTCAACCAGTCAGTTGAAGGCTTTGTGTCTACAGTTAAAAAAATTTATTATTATATGATACATTTTGCCTGGGAGGAAAATTCTATTCTGAATATGATATATAGAAGTTTATGTTTTCCTAGTTCTTCAGTAAGGGAAGATCCTATTATTATTTATTCAACATCTAAGGGTATAGCCCAAATGATACTTTTTCTTGTGCAGATGGACATATGAAAAAAGCACAGGTTAGCTAAAATTCTCCAGCTATTTGCTTTCTTAATATGTGATACATCTACTTTGCTGAAGCAATGTAAATGAGCATGGAGACATTATCTTTAATCCGAGTGTCCTATGAATCATAATATGAAGGTGCAGACTGCAGGCAGGTGAATTGATAAATTCACACCTAGGCTCTGCCTCAAAATGTGTGCAGGACAATCTGTGTTTCCCAGCCAGCAAGCATTCCACTTCTTTAAACACCTTAATTGAACTCAAATTTGTTTAGATGTCACTCGCATTTATAAATACAAAGGCTGTGTATACAAAGATTGAGGCAATTATTGGGAAATGTATAGGTGGCCAGTCACCTTCAACAGAGAATGATTCATGAACAACAAAAACCTTCTAGCAGTTTAAGAGCAACTTTTTTACCTAGCAAATATTTCTTCAAGTATATCATTAAAGAATTATATCAAGAATAATAACAAAAAAAAACTGCTTTGCAAATTAATTGCAGATATATAGTCCAAATATGTCAAACCCATTATTTCTTGCACATTTTCATCTTGCTCTATGCAGCAATGCTAATGGCAGGGAGGCTTTGCAAGAGCATAGAGTGGGTAGAGTTAAAGAAGGACAATGGACAGTGACAGCCATGTAATCCAGTGTCTGATTGCTTTTCCACGTCAGTGGTGAAACACACAACTGTCCCCTCAGCCTGTGTGAGGGCCTACAGTACTCAGATTCATTCAGCCTAATGCAGTCCATGCAGAGGAACAATGTCTTGAAGGAATACTTTGTTGAGATTATGCCCTCTGAAAATGATTCAACACCACTATTCCTCATCATTAAAAGTACATCTGCAAGCCTGAGCTACAAATAGAAGTTAGAAATTGCCCAAAAAGAAAAAAATCTGAAACTTTTCACTGTGAACTGAAAAAACAGAAATATTTTTGTTCACATTTTTCAAAGATATTTGATCCAAACACCAGGTTACTTTTGATCATACCTGGCAAATGATCCCTGGAAAATTGTAGTTAAGAATTTTTCAAAAGCTGCCATCAGTTTTGTTTATGCTGTTTTCATCGAGTCTCATTATAATTTTCCCTTTTACTGACAAACTTTATTTTAAATTCCAGTAATGTTTGTCTAGTCTTCTTTTAAAATTCATTTAGTATAGTTTTAGTGTTTGGGAACAAACTTTTACTTCACTGTTACCTATTATCATCACCTGTGAGACTTTCATGTCTAGTCACTCTCTCGCTCTTTAAAATGCTCTCAAGTCTGCATTTCTGCATCTTCTCAAAAGCAACTAGAAGATGTTAGACAAAATCTGTGTAAACTAGTCCTGTTGCTTTTTTGCATTGTCAGCAGTAGGCAATAGGAAGTTTTGAGGGGTTTTTAAGGGATATGTTGGACAGTATGGACCTGGTTCTTCAAAGTATTGTACCATATTTATTGGCTTTGTATTCTTTCAAATTCACTGTATTTCACTTAGTGTAAAACTGGAGGAAAGAAGTGAAAAGCCAGTTCCATTATTTCTAGGGATTAAAATGTCTACCTCATTTTGTAACTTAGTATGTTGCATAAACCACAGCATAGATCAATCTTAATGAGAATAAAGTGAAAAAGTACAGTAGCTCTTTCTATTCTTCATTTGAGGACATGTCTTCATTCTCTTTCCTTTTCTACCCTTCAAAGATTGTTTACTGAGCAAAATAATAAGAGATACAGAGAAAACTGTTGTGGCTCTTCTTTAAAATATAGGCTGTTTAAAACATGTTTAAACGTGACATAAACTGGGTACTAATAAGTAAGGTAAAGCTTAATAAAAAAACTTCTAAGTGTAAAAAAAAAACAGATTATGTTTATAATTTTTTTTTTTCACTCTTTCAATATTTTTATTTCTCCTGCCCTGTAATATAGATGCTGCTCATGATACTAAAAGTGAATATTAAATATGAAAAATACCTTTGTTGTAGCAAAAACATCAGTCTGTGAACTGCTGCTGAAGTTTTGTGCAGCAAAACATATTTTTCCTTTGTGAGTCATTGCAGAATAAGGACAAACCAATGCCTGGTAGTAGACTGAATTTTCAGTGTGTCTCCAATTTGCCTTCAGCCACTTAAAGAATTTTAAACGAAACATCACCAGGTGTTTACTGGGAATTAACACTTGCCAACTTGAGAACAGAGGCCACCAGAACAGCTGAGCAGTGTGTTGCTCCAGGGTAGGTGGTTGCCAGTGGGGCAACAGGGGTCATGATCTTTGCACCTCTGCTCTCACCAGTTATGTTTAGCAGCACCAACTTCATCCTAACCTCAACATGAGGGTACCATGGAGGTGCCTTTTACAAATGTTCAGCTGTCCCTGAGGTGTGGCATGGCCACCCTGTCCCGCTCTCGCCCCCATGAAGCTTCCAGAGAAAGTCCAGAGGGAAGAAGGGCACACTGTATGTTTTGACCTGCAGTCAAAAAAATCACCTTTTCTGTTTATCTTTATCCCTGTCCTGCCCACAGTGGCCCAAGTCTTGAAGCAGCAAAAGCTCAGAGCTGGAGGGGTTTCTTGGGTTCAGGAAATGTCCCTACTCTGGTATCTCCTTTGATTTAAATAATGACAGCTGCATTTCTTTGCACATGAACTAGTGATCTTTAAACACCTTGAAGATGAAGGTTTCTTTCTCTGGAACCATGTCATCAGCATTACCATTAGTCACCTTTATAAGTGTAAAATAAAACACAATATATTGTTTCATCACATTTCCTATTAAAAACAAAATAAAAATAAAAAACCCACAAAAAATGCAAGCCAACCAACAACTGTTATTATAAAGTTTTCTTGGCAGTATGACCTTTGCCTCCTATTTTGTTGACTAGATCAAGGAATTTAAATTTTAGACCTGTATTTGTGTGTATATTGTTTTTCTTTTCCTCATAGTATAACACTCCTAGCAGTAATAGGATTTGTGATTACATTTGAGATCCTTTGTCTATTATACTGGCTTCCATTTCTATTAAAAATATTTTTTTTGGGTGGGTTTTATAGCTTAGTGATGAAATAGTCTCATAACAGCTTTTTTTGTTATTTTTACAAAATGTCATAGCTGGAGAATTGTACTCTTCTTCAACATATATTTTTAAATCATATAATAATTATTTAGCACCTTGCAAGTAGCAGAAGTTTCCACTTTTCTAGATATTAGGTTGCTTAAAAAACAATCTATATTCAAACAACCGGATCAATTTTCAAATAAATAGGGTTAATGAATCATCCAGATACTATTTTCAGCGCTCTTCATATCTGGCTGAATGTTTAATATTTTACATCAATGTCCACAGTGCCAAAAAACCAAACACTTCAATATTAGATGTAATTAAAAAATACTTTTCACATTATTATAACATAAACATTTCCATTGAGTAAATTAAGATAACTAACATGAAAATTTTCTTGTTTACATGGAAATGATTCAGACTTCCAGGTATCCTTCTAATAAAAAAAATATTTCTGAAATACTTGATTTCCAGCAAGGTCAGGCCCTGAAGTTTGCATAACTGACTATATAAATTTATCGAATTTAAATAACATTTAGTAATTTTCGAAAAGGAGATAGGTGAAAGCATGAGTTCAATTCCTAGTTTGTAAATTATTTTAGCAAGTACTTAAGTTTAAGCACATGGGTTTCGTGTTTTGCAAGACCTCACCACAAACTAAAACCACCCAAATTCTTAAATGGATTGCTGGCTTAAAGTCATGGCTCTACTTTCTCAACATACATGTATATAGAGTTTATTCTGTAGAAAAATAACTTGTATTTATTAAAATAAAAACAAAATGCACTCGTGTTGATGCAGTCACTCCTTTTGTATTAACATATTTAATTAATGTGTTTAATTTCATTTTATTATATTAATTTACTGTGAATTTCTCTTAAAATTAAGAATTTTAAGACCACTTAGTCATACTATAGATATATGCACATATATATATATATATATATATAAAAATAGGTGTAAATATACGTCTACATAGAAATCAGTAATAAGTATTTGGTCTGCTAATTCCAAGTGATTTGAACATACATTTTGAATTTTATTCTATGTGTTGTTCAAGGACTGATGATTGAAATAGTTAAATTTCATTCACAAGTAAGTCAAAGACTAGAAAAGTGATGCATAGTTGAGCAAAACTAACCTTCAGGTGTTTGATGGAGAGAGCTGACAGGAAAGTAAAATCAGGTTTGTTTTTGGTTTATGGTATGTTGAGTACAATCTGCAGGAAAACAATAATTTGCATTTAGTTAGAATCTGAGATAAATACAATCATTATTCTCATTTTTTCAGATGAGCAAATGTAGAATTTAGGTCACTGCCCAGTTCTAAGGAAGAAATCTCTGACATAGCTGGCAGCACATACTATGCCACCTGATCTTACAACCTAGAAGCAGGATGATTCCTGCACGTGCCACACCTCACTACTCTCTAGATGAGTGAGGCTGTTATGTGCAGGCTCTGCAGCAGACAGTGAGGAAAGATATCTTTTTACTTGTCTACCACACACTTTGTACGAGGAAGAGCAGTAAGAGGCTCTCAAGCAGGTGTTATGTGAATTCATTCTGTGTCTGAAGGGTTACAGATATGCTCCACCCTCCATGCCATGTTTATTATTGATTACTACACTAGAATCTCCCTGATCTCAGAGAAGGAACCAGTTTAAGATTCATTTTGCTGTCCCCAGCAATTTCTCACCACTAACATTAGCCTGTTCGCCTTCAGCAATCAACCCATCACAAGCCTCACTCCACAAGGTCCAACTGTCTTAAAATCTAGCAGGAGCCTGGGCATCTTGCTCAGGATATGAAGCAGCTACAGAGAGCAGATGTCTAACTGTTACATGCTGCAGTTTTTGGTGTTGTTGTACATAAGTGCATTGGTGGATAATGATTAATTTAGCTTTACTTCAGTGCTTATTTAATAAAGATTTTATTATGAACAGAAGGTATCAAATTTGAAAATTAATGTTCACAGAATGTTAGGGATTGGAAGGGACCTCAAAAGATCATCTAGTCTAATCCCCCCGCCAGAGCAGGATCACCTAGACCAACTTGCACAAGAGCACGTCCAGGTGGTCTTTAAACTTCTCCAGAGAAGGAGACTCCACAACCTCCCTGGGCAGCCTGTTCCAGTGCTCTGTCACCCTCACCATGAAGAAGTTTCTTCTCATATTTAGGTGGAACCTCCTATGTTCCAGCTTACACCCATTGCCCCTTGTCCTATCATTAGACACCACCGAACAGAGCCTGGCTCCATCCTCCTGACACTTTCCCTTAATGTATTTATAAACATTAATAAGGTCACCCCTCAGTCTCCTNCACAATCCACCTCACTACCCGATCGTCCAGACCACAATTTCTCAGTTTAGCTGTGAAGACACTATGGGAAACTGTATCAAAAGCTTTACTGAAGTCAAGGTAGACTACATCCACTGCTCTACCATCGTCTATCCACCTGGTTATGTCCTCATAAAAGGCTATCAGGTTGGTCAAGCATGACTTCCCCTTGGTGGAGCCATGCTGACTGTCCCTAATGACCCTCTTATCCTTGATATGCCTAGAGACAGTGCCAAGGACAAGTTGTTCTATCACCTTTCCAGGGATGGAGGTGAGGCTGACCAGACTATAATTCCCTGGGTCCTCCTTAATCAAGCTGCTTCTTTTTGCACTTAGAAAAAGCTATGGAGACAAAACTGGTAAAAGTAAAAAAAGTAATGACCTTACACTTAGCAAATCTAGACTGTACAGCCCATTTTTTGATTTCTCTTTGACCACTAAGACATTTCAATGAAATAAATGTATGGTAGTTAAAACATTTTAGTACCTCTAGTGGAACTAGTCCTCCAGCAAAGAGCAGCCATGGAGCTTCTCTTGCTTCATATCATTGCATACAAACAATCAAGACAGGAATGCTTAGTAATGTTGAATATACAGTGTTTAGCTCATCAGTCAGTCAGTTCAGATTTTAAGAACAGAAGATGCAAAGCGGAAAGGTGTATGTTTGCAAATAACCTCTGTTCAACATGAAAATAATCTAATGACATGGATGAAATTTCAGTCATTGCTGTCAAATGAGGATACCTTTAAATCCATGAGGTTCAACCCATTTGCATAGACAAAGAACAATGGAAGTTAATTGTTGATATAAAATAAGCAGAAGCTCCAACAGCTTTCTCTTTTACCTCATTAAACCCTGAGTAGACTGCACAGTCATTAAGCAAAACTGTGGGAAACACATTTTTTGTGTTGTCTGATACAGGGATCCTCAGGTGCAGGTAATTGCCCGTGTGTTTAGATGAACTCCAGCCTTGCAGCTGTGCTGACAGCAGCACCAGACAGGAAGGCAGAAAGGAGCAGGGTGGTGGGAGCAAAGTCTATTTCCCTCATGTGTTTGCTCAAGAAAGCATTTCTGCACCAGATGACACTTAAGCACATGCTCAAGATCTAGTGGGACATAATAAGGAGCAGGAAATGTGTGCTTAAGTGTTTTCCTGAATAGGGTCCAAAACTGAGTAGGTCATAGGTGAAATCTTTTCCTGCTATGCTTTTCTGACTGCAGCATGACTTGCAGCTGCCTTTCCAAGGCAGTGAAGCATCCTTCTACGTCTCCAATCTTGCACTGGCTGATCTCCAGCTGAGCAGGAAAAAAAATGCTATCATTTACAGTTTTTCTTTGAGACCTAAAGGAAGACCAAGGAAACCAAGGAAAATAATTTAGAGTGTTATGTAACATTAATCGGTTTTCATAGTTTTGGTGGTCTTATCCACTTACCTAAGTGGCTGTATTTTCAGTACAATGTATAGTAGAGTAGTTGTTCCCCTGCTGTATTATGCAAATAAAATAAATGAGTAAGAATCTTATCTTCATTGGATGAGATCTTTCAGTTGGAATATGGTGGGACTGAATGGGATACTCTTACAGATTGCATTTTACCAAGGGTTCCTCTTTTAGTCCAATATATATTTATTTCCCTTTGTGGACTATTTGGGTTATGTCTAAAATGGACAAGCCATTTTGCAAATTTTGATTTACATGATGCCTTAACCTAACTATATATAATTCATACAATGCACTGTGGCCATGAGATTCCTATGTCACAGACCAGTTAGCGAGCAGCAGATCACTGCAGAAAACAGTCCAGCTGTCACTGATCTTGGATTTAAAAGTCTTTAATTGATTTTTTCAACTAGGAATAAAAGTAAAGAATCTAAGGGAGGAGAAAAAATAGCAGCAGACTTCTATGCACATACAAATGTAAAATGAATTAAATTTTATTTTAAGGGGTCATAATTACAGTTATGTTTGGTCATGCTGTATTTAAAGAAAAGAGTAATAAAGCACCATTTAATCTTGTGATACGCCATCTCCCAAATCATCTTAAAGAAATTATTTCAGAATATCTTTGACTGCACTTGTCATCGAATAAACAGAACTGAAAAATGGCTATTTATCACAGCATGTATGCTTCCATTTATTCAGACATTTGTAGTACTTCTTGTTCTCAAAAAGGAAAGAATAAACACTGCCATGTATTTAACTACTATCAGTGATTTAATGTTCAGCTTTTAGTGGCCTCTGTTGACTGTGCTCTGCAGTGTTTCATCACCCCAATCTTTACTGGTGTTAAACATACAACACAAAAGTTCAAAATGTATCAGTGTGTTAGGGCTATGTTAGATCGTTGTACTATAACTATCACTTGTCTTATATTGTAAGCAAGGGAGAAAATAGAAAGGATTAAACAAGTATTTTCTTCAAGGATCTTGCAATGTTTTCTGTAAAAAGCGGCAAAATTACCCATGCCTATAACAATCAAATGCTATACTTATTTGATCAAAATAATTATAGGAAAACATGACATTTAAAGTTGAAATTGTTTCAAGCACCACTTTCAAAAAGTATTATATTAAAGACAAATCAATGCTCTTTCTGCTGTCTTCAGGCAAGATCTTCAAAACCCGAGATAATTGAGTATTTGAAGAACCACAAATCACATATTGATCTGAAGAATTTAGACACAGCACTGAAGAGAATGTGTTCCCATAACAAACCGCTGTATGTTGACACTACCACTGCCTATTTCTGTTTCTCAGCAATTTTAGGGCTCATCTACTAGCTACAGGAATGTGCAGCCATTGGCATTGATAATATTACAAAAGTCAGAAAATTCATAAACCTATTTTCCATATATCGTTGTTGATGTACAAACATAGTAAAAATGAAGACTGGCTGATGTGTTATCCACTGAATAAGGCAGAACAGGACAAGACATATGGTAGAAACGTGTGACAGTTTCCCTTGCAACTCTCTAAAGGTGCGAGGAGGAAAACAATGACAAAAAGAGAATTGCATTGCAGTATAAAGCCTTTTTCTTGGTGTTCTGTTTCACAACACTTACACTTATTTTTTCAATAAGTGAATTTACTTCAATGCATAAGCAGCTAAAATCCTGTTAACACAACTTCTTTCACCAATTTGCTGCCACTTTTCATTTCTGTCATATCGTATCTAACTTTCAAATTATTCATTAGGTTTAGTAAACATATATTGAGTAGTTATGGATGGCTTAACAGATTATTTTGTATTTTAGATTAATAACGTACACTACAGAATAGATTTTAAAAGGCAGCTTCTGATGTATAATACACAGCATATAATTCTGATACTACCATGTGCAAAACCCTGGTGACCACCTTAGTACAGTTTAGTATAGAAGAATAAAAAATCTAACTCAAAAAAACCAGACCAAATGTGTACTTTAGTCTTTTACTCCAACACAATGAAGAAATAGCATTATAAAAGAAGTATTTCCAAGACTGGAAGTAGCCGCAGCATTGCAGATACTTAGAGTAAGATTTTTAAGTGTGCTCTCACACTTCTCACCATGTTTTTAAAGGAAATATTTAAAGAAAAAAAATATTTAAAAGGCAAATACTTTTGTTCAATGTAATTAAATATTAATTTCACTGAAAATAACTTTATCCAGTTGTTATAAAATATTTCCCTTACATGAATAATTGGTTAATACAAACTCAAAGTTATTCATATTTATAGTCAGCAGTTTTGAGGAACTGTCCCTCAGTGTATCCTTTTGCCTCAAATGTATTGTCCACTCTCATCAGGCTGATCTTACTGAACAAAGGTTAACTAATTCAAAGAGATCGTATGTAGGCCATAGAGATGTCATTAGATGATATGATAAAATTGTCCAATTTACAATTGGAAATATTGGAAATATTTAGCTCAATTTTAAAGACA
>VYZX01011427.1:0-26756 GCA_013401335.1 Brachypteracias leptosomus
GCTGCTTGTGCTACAAAATTCTGTATTTCAAAATTCTGTATTACAAAAATCATGTATTTCCCTTGTATGGTTTCTATTGTGTAGTCCTCTGTGAAAAGCTGTGTTCTGAGGGAATTTTCAGTTTGGAGTTAATGAATAAGGAATTTCCTTCAATAATGTATCATTTCCTCATGCTAAGAGAGAAGCTTCTGAAAGGACGCAGTAATGCTTTCTTTGCCAGGAAAAGCTATTTTGCTAATTGGGAAATCTCATTTGAGAGGTAACTTCGTACCAGGCCACTACTGCACTATTATACACAGAGCACGTATAGAAGTGATTATATTTTAATCTTTGTCCTTGATGGAGGTCTACTTCCTACAGCCTCTCAGTTTAAATTCTAGCTTGGAAAACACATGGGCTCCCTGTAGAGTGACATTTATGCTTCTTGTTTAACTTCTTGTCCCTGGGGCTGGCAGCTTCGGTAATACTGCTTCTGGAAACCTGACATCATACTGAGAAAAATCTGACTCTTGCTCTAGGAACAGAGAGGAAACATGATGCTCTGCACACAACTGTGTTCTGACTGCTGGTGCAGTTACAAATGAGAGGAGCAGCAAATCCTGCATTATCTATGCTTGAGTGGTTGGTTTGATGATTTTTTTTTTTCTTCCCCTGTGGGGTCATGTTAGTTATACCTGGGTTTGTAATTTATAAGTATTGCAGCTAGCATGTACTCATAGGGTCTCTGGGCTGTGCTTTGGGGAAATAGACCATGTGATTTAAGTATTGGTTCAGCAAAAGAGGCACAGATATCATTAATTTTGAGTTTATAACACTTTCTCCTATGTATGTACAGAATAGTTAAATTACTTAAGGTAATACTTGCATTTTCAAGTATGGAGCCAGAAATCACTTCTGAAACTAGCATTGTACAAGGTATATCGGCCACAGCACTGAGAATAGCAAGCTACTAGATGTGACTTTTTATCAGGACAGAAAATTCCACAGGATGTTACTGACATGTCATTATGAGAAAACAGTGTAAGAGACAAGAATGCAGGTGTGCCAGGTTTTGGACTTGTGATAGTATTTAACACTAAACTTTTGATTTTCATCTGAAATGGTATAAACAGTGCTGGATGCAGAGACAGCCTACATATTAGGATCTACATAAGCAAGCTAAAGGGCAACAGCAAGAAGAGTGAAAAACTCTGCTGTTGGTTTACTGGGAGTCAGTTGATGGTAGAAACAAGAGGCATTTTTTAGTGCCTGTGCCCTTTGTTCTGTACTATGATTTCTTTTCCTTTTTGTAGGAAAGGAGATACAGTTGTACTGTTCTTTTTGGAGATGGTTGGACTACACAGACTTTATAATCATGTTGGACAAGGTGATCATTGCAGATCCCTTCCAACTGAACTATTCTGCTCTCCTCTATTCTATTCTATGTTTGTCTATTCATTACCACACTTTAAACAAGCATCAAATATGCACGTTCAGCAACTCTTCATGGTTATTTTGCCACTGGATGTCTTTGAAATCTGAAGAAGAAAATATTAGCCTTACCTCACAAATAAGTTTTTAAGATCTTTACCTACCAACTGTTTGTGAGTATTTACCTGTAAACAATGAAATAATTGGAATTATGACTGAAAGCCCAGATAGTAAGCCATCTTCAGAGGGAGAGACATGTAAAGCCAGAAATGCAGTTTTGAGCTGAAATGATCCTTCTTCTTCACTGGGAGACAGTGTGCTTAATCCTAAATTGTGGAAAAAGAACAGTCAGTTCCTGCCACATTGGGAAACAAGCGGTGAATAGCTAACGACAGCTTGTAAAGGCAGGATTAGTTTGAAGTTTTAGGCAGCTTACCTTCTTTTCCAGTGGTTTTCTTGGGAAAAGAAAGGAGTTCAATTTCGGCAGTGTAAATACAGAAAACAGAGGAAAGGGAAAAGGACAAAGGAATATCTTTTGAAGCAGAGGGAAAAAAAATAAAAGAAACAATAATAAGTAGGTAGGTAGCTTTGTGATATAGAAACGCTCCAAATGGTAACCTGAGGAAAGGTGTAGAAATATAATACTCTTAAACCTCTTTGGGGACTTTAGTTTCATTCTTCCTAGGATTCTGGTGTCTGTTATTATTCCAAAATCTAGCAAACAATATATAAGAAGTCTGTTAAGATAGAGAAATTCATAATTGAATTAGATCAAGGTTTGACTGGGAACCATTCCTTCTTTTCCATTTGGTCCAGCTGCGGGAAATTCTTACAGAATTATTTCTGATATTCATAAAACACTGAAAAAAGACAGATTGATTGAGGCTTCCCTGTCTTTCATGTAATTCTGTCTGATCAGCATTGTGTAATTTAACAAATGTATAAATGATACAACCATCTCCATCACCCAGCTTTTGCCAGTGCTTCTTGAAGATAACAAGCAGTTCCTTGCATTGCTGCCTACGATTCCCTGCAGTGAGGTAGGAGACTATGTTGAGTAAAAAGCAATGCAGATGAATTCTGATGGTTGTGCTGCTGAGAGCAATGGAATTACATCCCACCCCTCTCTCTTTTCGTAAAAGTTCTAGGGAAATCTGCTTCTGCTGTGAGTGCATGGCAGAGAGTCTTACTTTCCTTTCTAGTCCCTTTGGCCTTTTTTTGCAGTAGTGGTTTGACAAGAAGGTGCTTGAGTGTGCCTGGCAGTCAGTCTGAAATAAAAGGAAACAGCTTCTGAGCCATATTCAGTCACTCAAAAGAGGAATTCAGCACACACTTTTTGTCTGCCAAATCTTTTAGGTGTGATTCTAGCTTTGAAAAAGTTGCAGCAAAAATGGTGTTATGAGTTCCCATATTCCTTCTAAAGAATTTTCAAATCAGAGTCAGAACTGTATGAAATATAGTGGCTTTGCATTTTGATCTTTATATATCTTCAAACTGCCAGTCTTATCTATTCAATCTAGATCCTGAAAAGCTGTCCAGGTTCTTTCTGATTCTTGTAAAATTTTTTTTCTCACTCTTACAATTTTAAATGGAAACTTTAAATAACAACAAGTTTAGATATTCACTATCTTAAAAATCTTTTAAAAAGACATATATATAAGAACCATTTTTCTGTTTATCATTAATATTTTTTATATTAATACATGTTTGATAATTAATACATAGTAATTCTCAACAAAAATGAGCTTAAATTGAAACGGAAGAACAGGAAGAGTTCCAATTTAAACAGTGGGATTTGGGGGGAAAAAAATGATAGTCAATATTTCATTTTCTTGTGTGTCCTTCTCCATGAACACATATGCACCTATTTCTCCTTGTTTTGCTTAAATTAAAAATTCCAAGAGCTGAAGTAGTAAAAAATCTCAGAATAATTTGGTACTTAATGGGCCAAGACTTGGAACTAGTAAAAAATTTATGATTACCAGGGAAATAATTTTAATCACCTTTTGATAGTAAGCTACACTGAACAAGACTTTCCCTGTTCTAAAATGTACAGAAAGATTTGGAAAACTAGGCAGTCCATTTAGAAGCCCAAGAGCTCTCTCTTAAGCTTCACAATGGCAAATGATATGGAGTTATAAAAAACATTTGGCTTTGTGTTCTGCTGAAATACATAGTGATTCAGGAAGTATCTTCCTTTTACTTTGCCCTGCTGGGCACTGATTAGCTCTAGTTTCAAAATTTAGAGGTTGCTGTATAAAATATTATTTTGTTTACTAATGTTTGGAAAGTGGCAGAGGAACTATTATATTAGCACAGAAATGTTAGGATTGGGAGAAAGAAAAAGCCTAGTGCTGCAGGCGGGGTGGAGCTGTGAGGGGAAAGCATAGCCTGGAGACAGTACTCAGAAGTGAGAATTTTCTGACTGAGGAATGGCCAGATGGTGGGGAAGGGGGAAGCTTGTTTAATGTTATCTTCCAGAAACAGTCATATTACCTAGTTCTTGGAGGTGAAAAGGGGTGGAGGGGGAAGAAAATCTTTTTATATAATCATCAATACTTTCTTGCTTGCTTGTTTTCATTATGAAGATTAATTCCAGAGAACCATAATAATGCTTAAGTCTGTTGGACTTCACTTCTTGCACCATCGCTGTGAAGTTCTGAGGGCTGTGTGAAGGCGGCTTCCTCTGAAAGAGGGGATGTAACTTTTTCCATGAATGAAAGGACAACTTGATGGAAAATCTGTTGTTTAATGCTGCTTCAGTAGTAATATAATTTAGGACCTTTTACCATAGTTCTCCAGGTGCTTTATGAAATCAATTATCATTTGGTTACTGATAAAGAAGTTGAATTCTAGAACTAGAATTTCCTAACTGTATTGGCTAGTTTAATGGCTGTGAATTGAGATCTGAGTTCCTGATGTCTTTTAAGAACTCTCATCAAACACTTTTCTTCTGATGTTATTTTGGTCAGAAGTTACCTAAGAACAGTAGTGGCAGTTTATGAAGTTTTAGTTTTTGCAAACACTGGAAGAAAAATAATCTTTTTTAATACTCATGTGGAATGGATTTGTGTTTTCTAAAGAGGTTAGATTCAGTTTTTCTGTCACTCTTAAAGATTACTCAGAGAACGTCACCTTAAAGGTCAGAAACTTTTCATTTTAAGCATACGATTTAGCATTGAAAAGCGGAATGATCAGACACATCAACTTGTCCTATTTAAGCACTAACTTTAACTGAAGACTCAACCTGAAGGCAAAATTCTTGACTGGTTGACAGCTGGCTGAACATGAGCCAGCAGTGTGCCCAGGTAGCCAAGAGGGCCAATAGCATCCTGGCCTGTATCAGAAACACTATGACCAGCAGAAGTATGGAAGTGATCGTGCCCCTGTACTCGCCACTCAAATAAAGACAAGAGAGAAAGTAAAAGGAAGTATAAGTTAGAGTGTATGCCATATATAAGTAAAGGAAGCAGGTCTCTTAGAAGTCTAGTGAGTTCTCTCCTTCTTTGTGTATGCTGAGCATTGCTTAATGGAAATGACATGCCTCATTTCTTCCCTGTGCTCTAGTTTAGACATAGCTCCTTTGTTTTTAAACAGTGCCCAATTTATTTGAATTCCTTCTGACTGAGGAAAATAAGGCTGCCTTAAAAAACATTGGGGGTTATTATTTTCAAATGTATTAGTTATATCATTACTGTTTGTTTAAAATCTCGGTGTTTGTTCTCCTGGTTGGGCTGCCAGAAAGGAAACTTTTTATATTGAGAGACAGAAAAGAGCATATGGATGTGCTCAGTTTTTGAGAAGTCCCTGCCCCTCTCACAAATTAGAGACATTAAACATCTGAGATAAACTCCACTTGTAGCTGAGCAAATGCATATGTGGAATCAATTTATATTAATGTCCCATTGACAATGAAGTTTCCAAGAAGAAACTTTCCCCAGTTAAAAATCTAGAACTGGGCTGGGTCAGAGTGCGGATGAGTAGGCGTACAGCTAGATGTACCTGGCCATGTATGCATTGTCTCTGCTACATGTTTCATTAGATGTAGTGGACCGTGATTTTCAGTGATGGCAGTTGACTCTGTCTGGAAGGACATCAGGATCTCTCTTATGTCCCTAGTTCAGTGGGAATCCAAGCAAGATTCAACTTTAGCTTCAGTAACTGATTCAAGCCCTGCTGAGTACTTGGTGCTGCTTTAACCATTTCCATGCACCTGATATTTGACTAGATAAACGAAGGTGAACAAACTATGTGTAACTGGGGGAGAAAAGCAAAACAAAGACTATTTCATTGAAATAGTACATGGGAGCTCACATGCTAATCCTTTACATTAGCTCATATCTATTTTACTGATTTGCTGTGATTCACAAATAAGTGTATTTGATTGTCTTACATATGCAACTTTGATTTTTTGTGAACTCAAGAGAACAACATAATGGGAAATGCTTATGCAACCCATACCAGAGAAAGTGGTTAATATGGGTCTAAAATAGCCTCAAACTACGTACAGATAAAATGAAGTGCCCTAGAAACTTTCTGACTTCATTTGAGTGGCCAGCCTGAAGGAAGGTCACATCATGCTGGGAGGTGATCTGGTCTGACACAGTGGAGCCCTTTTCAGACTAAAAAAGAAAACTGTACTAAGCAACTGAAAATAGAATATAGTTTATGCTAATTTTCTTTATTTTGTTCTCAGCTGTGAGCTTGCTTTCTTTAACAATCTGCCCTTCATCTGAAACCTGAAAACTCTCAGTCCTTGGTGAGGACATGCAATCAGTTACCAGCCTAATGGCATTGCCTCTTCTTTCTTACTTACCTTTTTTGTATATAGAATCATAGAATGTTTCAGGCTGGAAGGTCCTATCATTATAAACCCTTTTGAATAGCCCTTCCCCTGCCTTTATATAGGCCCCCTTCAGATACTGGAAGGTCACTATAAGGTCCACCTGGAGCCTTCTCTTCTTTAGGCTGAACAGACCCGATTCTCTCAGCCTGTCTTCATACGAGAGATGCTCCATTCCCCTGATCATTTTGGTGGCCCTCGTCTGGACACGCTCCAATATGTCCACATCTTTCTTGTGCTGAGGGTTCCAGAACTGGACACAGTACTCCAGGTGAGGTCTCACCAGGGCAGAGTAGAGGGGTAGAATCACCTCTCTTGATCTGCTGGCTACAGTTCTTTTGATGCAACCCAGGATGTGATTGGCCTTCTGGGATACATATATGTGTATGTGTACATATGCATATGTATATTTGAGTGTGCATATGTGTATACATTTGTGTATGTGTGTGTATTTACAGAACCGCAAAATAACAGAATGGTTGGGGTTGGAAGGGACCTCTGGAGATCATCTAGTCCAATCCCCCTGCCAAGGCAGGTTCACTTAGGGCAGGTTGCACAAGACTGCATCCAGGTGGGTTTTGAGTATCTCCAAAGAAGACTTCACAGTCTCTCTGAGCAGCCTGTTCCAGTGCTCCATCACCCTCACAGTAAAGAAATTTTTCTGTACGTTCAGATGAAACCTCCTATGTTCCAATTAGTGTCCATTGCCCTTTGACCTGTCACTGGGTACCACTGAAAAAAGTCTGGCTCCATCCTCCTGACACATGCCCTTTAGATATTTATAAGTACTGATAAGATCCCCTCTTATGGAAGGAGTTTGGGTTTTGGCCTTGTAGGAATTGCTGTATCCTGTAGTATGGTAGAACCAAGGCTGCCCCAGCTCCATGCCTCAGATCAAGCCAGTAGTGAGGCTGAGCATGTACCCCCAGTAGACACACACACAACACGTACATAAACACACACACACGTAGCCAGCCACACAGATCAACACAGACAAACACACTTAGCACTCACACCAGTGGCCTTATTCTGTTCTGCTCTTTGGCTGACCAGGATAAAGGTTCAGCAGTCAGAAATACATGCATATATTTATCTATATACAATACAGATCACTCTGGTTTCTGGCTTAGATACTAAGTCTGCCTGGTAGCTTCCTCTGGATCCCTGAACACCCCAGTTGCTTGCGCTGGGGTACATGAGCCCCTGAGCCCCATGGTCGCACTCCAGCTGCTGGAACAAACACCCTTACACACATCAATGCACAGGCACACACACATTCACTGGATCCCTCCAGTAATTGCCTTCAGACATGCAGTCCATACAGGAACTGTCTGGCTTCTTGGATCCTCAGATGTCTCCATTTCCTGTTTAGTTCTGCCCCTAAACATCCCATAATAAGTTTTACGCAATCCCCAAGTACTCTTCCCCCACAATGAGCCCATATCCCCTAGCAGTGACCCCTCAGTCTGTAGGTAATCTCAGGACAGGGTCTTCTGCTGACTCACAGACATGGCTGTCCCTCTCAGCCCATGGGGCTGATGACCTCCTGGGATGTCCTAAGTGGGCCATGGCAGGGATTCATGTCCCTGACTGTGTGATTGAGCTTCCCCATCAGCCAGCATTGGGCTGCTCTGCTGGGGAATGGAGCACCTCTCGTATGAAGACAGGCTGAGAGAGTTGGGGCTGTTCAGCCTGGAGAAGAGAAGGCTCCGGGAGGACCTTATAGTGACCTTCCAGTATCTGAAGGGGGCCTACATTAAGGCAGGGGAAGGTCTATTCAAAAGGGTTTATAATGATAGGACCAGGAATAATGGTTTTAAGCTAGGAAAGGATAGATTTAGATTGGATATTAGAAAAAATTTCTTTAACATGAGGGTGATAGATCAGTGGAATGGACTGCCCAGAGAAGTGGTGGAGGCCCCATCCCTGGAGTCATTCAAGGTCAGGCTTGATGGGGCTCTGAGCAGCCTGACCAGGTAGAGATGTCCCTACTTGTGTAGGGAGGTTGGACCAGATGACCTCTAGAGGTCCCTTCCAGCCTGAAACATTCTATGATTCTATGATTCATGTTTGGGAAAACCAGCTAGCTGCTTCTCCCACATCCTACCAGTGCCACTGCTCAAGTGCTGATTCACTGCCTACAGAACTAGAATGGTTAACAAGTTTACTGAGCAATTTTCAGTTAAAATTATATTCAGTGTCTTCATAGTTTCCTATTTTATTATTTTAATTCAACTCTCTTTTATGAACCAAGCAAATATACTGAGGTGCAATGTGCTATTAACTAATTAATTTTCTTCAAGATGTAGCTGTATATCTATAGTAGTGTAATAGTTGCATGTGCTTGTAAAACATTTTGGAACCCTAAAAATGCTATGTAACTCATCTACACCTTCTCTTCTTCAGGTGTTCAGAGCTGGCTACTTAAACAGGAAAAAGTGAACTACTGTTTTGTGTTCAAATTCAGTAAGGAAGGTAAGGGATTTCGTGCTTATAGGCTTCAGGTCAAGAACAGTATTATGGAAATAAAACAAGACTGCATCCAAGGAAACTTACTTTCCCCAACTCCTCACCTTCAATTTTTTCACTGTTATTGCTGTAATATAACAACCTCTCTTAAATTACTTCAATAACTTTCCTTTTTCTAGATTGTGTTCTGATAAGCATATAATTGCACTCAAAAAAAAAAGCAAAAGCCTGTGATTTCCATTTGAAATTTAATGGTTAACTTGATAATCAGTGCAGTGTAAATTAGGCACAGGTGCAGAGCGGACAGAATATTTCTTTAAAATTATTTCCTTTCTCTTAACTATATTGAACAGAAGCATTTCAAGGCTCCAGTCTTTGAAAAGATCTTACTTTATGACTGGAGAATGTGTGTGCATATTTGTAATTGATATAGGCAGTGATATATTACCATTTTTCTTTGAAATGTCTTAGTAAAATGTTCTTTTTCTGGAAATGCCTATCTTGCACTGCAGATTCTGCAGTTCATTTATAGAATCCTGGAACTCAAGGTTTTGGTTTTAATCAGGTTTGCTCTTTAAAATTAAGGCAGCACATAAATAATCTTGTGGTATTAATTCAAAGTAGTTGTCATAGTTGTCAAATGTCTGTAGTCTGCACAATTAAAGGCCCTTGGAGGGATGCAGGGGCTGGGGGGGAGTACTGTTTGAAAGAGAATTTACAATGACAAAGAATCTCCTCTTAAACAATCGACAGGATGCTAATGAGGTCAGGATAAGGAGAAAAGAGTGGATATTTTTGCTTGGTAGTTAATGGAATAATGCTTGAGCTTTATCAAGAAGAAAATGGGAATCTTAAAAATCTGCTTGATTCATACACATGGAGATTGGTCCTTGCTCAGTACCCTGTCACACTTTCCCCGGGGTAGCTGTTGGAAAGCAGCCTGTCTCTAGAGTTCTTTGTTAAGCTTCATATCCTTTATCTGAAATCTAAATTTCTATTCCTTAGACCTTTTGAGGGGAGGAAGAGGGCTAGGATTTTGGTTTGAATGACCTGTTTTGTTTTTTTTAAATCTAAATCTAGAGATAACTTTCATAAATCATTACAAATAAAAATGTGTTTAATTTTATTGATCAAATGCAGAAGAAATGAAATCTTTCATGGTTGTTCTTGAAAACTCATTTTTCTACTGGAAAAAGGAAGGTTTTCTTAATGTGGTGCCCCATTTTTCAATATATAGAATGAGCAATAAATTTTTTTTGTCTCCTCATTTTTCTTGCCTCAGGGATGCTGGATGATAATACATAGAGGAGATGTTTTATGATCATTTAAGGTGTTCAGGGACAAGTACACATTTAATCATTCAGTTGTCTGACTAGAAATGGCAAAATAAAATACATTCATAGGAGATATGCCTTCAAATATTTACTGAGTGTTAGGATATGTTGTAGAGGAGGTGGTCATCTTATTATTAAATAACATCTTAGGAGGATCATCTGCCTTTCATAGGATTGATTTTCGTCATGTAGGCTGCACATTTCATGCACTTTTGCCCCATTCCCTGGAGCTCTGTCTCTCTTTGAAACAGTAAAAGAGGAAAGCTGTGTCTTCCATCGAGATTTTATTCTGTTGCAAGTCTGTTTCTTTAAAAGTTCTTTTCTTCTTTAGATTTTCTGAGGCAGGCATTTCAAAGTACTTCATGAATGAGATAGATAAAAAGAAACACAGTATCCATGGAAGAAAATGGAACAAGCAAATAAAGAATAATAGTTTGCTTGCACAGCTTTCAATGTTAGCTTTTAGGTTTTTCAAAGCACCACATGAGGTTGTTGGCACACAGGTTCTGTAAGTAAATCTCTGCATGACTGATAGAAAATGCTATGCTGCTACTGAATGGGGAAAGGCATACTGTTTAGGTCTAACTATCACCTTTTTTTTTTTTTTTTGCCATGTTTTCTCAAGAGTCATATATTTTCTAAATCCACAGAAGAAGTAGAAAAGTAGAACATCCAGTCTGAAGTTTCAAACTTGGCAGTGTAGTCTAATTGTATGGTAAGGCAATTCTTGTTGCAACCTTAAGTGATCTGGTCAAACTTACCATGAAAAGCTAATTTCTTCTCTCTGATCAACCATGAGAAAGAAGTGATTCAAGTATGTGCTGCTCTTTGAGAATTTGAACACTTTTTTTCAAAGCCCAAAGGCCTGTAATGCCTTTGATCCATTTTAGCAATACATTGTGTCATCTACCAAAAGGTTTTTTAGACACCACTCTACCCCTTCCCATGACAATAAAAGTCACTCCTGCTTCATTTGGAATGAACAAAGTCGATTTAATTGGTCTCCATCCTAAGCCAACTTGAAAAACAAAATTAGCTTATCAAGTAGTATCGAACTGAAAAGAAGACACAGCAGAAGTGTCATTTTACAGGCTTCATTGTTATCAGTCTGTTATCTTGCAGTTCTTCCAAGCAACTTTGTAAGAAAGTTTGAAAATAGAGCATGTAGACCTCTTTGGGACTCCTGTCCGTAGGACAAACATTTGTTCAAACCCTCCTCAACAGTCCTTTGAGAAGAGGGAAAGAGACCATCTACGAGCTATTTTCAATTCTGTTTCTGCTTTAAAATGATTGCGTACTTCTCTGGAATGTTAGATTAAATGGTTGACAGCACGATTCCTTTGATCTAGCATTAGTCTTTCATCGTGAAGAGGTTTAGTTTGGTAACACATTCCTCTTTAACTGATAATTTTTGTTATTTTCTTCCAAAATTTCTTAGCTTCAGAGCAATACAGTTCATTGAAGAAGAGCACCCTGGCAATAACACATTGTAAATGCAAGTAGATGTCTTTTCAACAATAAAACAGAGTAACAAAGCCTATATTGATAAACAGCTGATTCTGTTTAAGGCTAAATGTAATAAGTTACTCACTAATGCACTTAAGACACCAGACTGCATGCATTTTGAGTGGGAAAACCACAATGAATAACTATTCTTTGTGAGATTCATGCCTTTTTAGGGGACTGGTTAACTTCAGAGTCAAGTGCAAGCAAATATGTACACTTCCACTTGTCTACTTGTCAGAACTCTGAAAGATTATTTTGCTTCAGTGGAAGAGCTTTCTTAGTTCCTGTCTCCCTAGTGGTAGACTGAGTAGCTTTTTTGTGTGTTCACTGCTAATAATTTTTTAAATTTTTCTAAATTTTGTTTATATGTTCTGTGACTTCTTCAAAGAGTAATAAGCAAGGTTCAAAACAGTTTGGTCATTTGGTTAGCTGAATGGTAGGAACTATCTCTTCCATAAGTGTTCTTGATTAGAGTATGATCAGGGTTAATTCCTGTAAGTGGTTCCTTGCTGTGCCAACTTATAAAACCAGGTTGTAGTTATTATTTGCTTGTTTTCATACACATGTGAAGATTTTGTTGAGTTTATGGTATGGGAGGATGCAATGTTCTAGCTATGAATGCTGCAGTAAGAAATGGTCTTCAAATAATGTAATGTAAGGAAAATGGTGTGCTTTCATTCACAGAAGAAAGGTGTAACTCATTGTTACAGCTGCTAATTACAGCAACACTGAAAGAGCTCTTGACTCCAGGTTAGGCGACAAAGGCAAAGTTCTGAGGGGTATGGCATCTCGGGTTTTTCCTTTTCTAGTTTCAAATCTCTTATTTGCTTCATCATTTGCTCTTCATTTGTTTTTACATGTTAATATATTGTCTTCTCTGGGAGAAAAGGAAAGTGGTAGATTGGTGCTGTGTGGCCAGAATGGAAAAGATGTTTTTTCTTAGGAACCTCACTTGAGAGTTTCTTTCAGTAAAGAAGAAAGATACATATTCTTATCTTAAAAAAAATAAAATAATTAAAATTCTGAAAAATTGCTGTATCTAAAATCCCCTTTTTGGTGGCAACTACTTAATAGCTGTTGACAGAATTCAGCTTTTTGACTGTTAGCGGTATTTTCATATGTGAAAACAAATTTTTACTGATAGTCCTGTTTTCTGGGCGATATAAGCTCACAAAGATGCTTCAGTCACTCAGAAACCTTGTGAAGCAAGCTGAATTTGATTTCTTAATAGTGAATCAAATGTATTTGGTCAAATGTCTAATGTCTGTTCTAAAAAGCGTATTTAGCACATACATTGTTAACAGATATTTAGCATTGTAAAAACAAACCATTTTGCTCATAAGAAGAATATTATTTCTCTTCTGAAGATTAAAGATTATTTTGAGCCTTTTGAACTGAATTGTGATGGACTAAAAAACTAGCACAGTTATAGTTTGAATGCACTATAGTGTACACGAGGTACACTTAGAAATCGCTGCTGCCTTCTTCTAAAGGTATATATACATATATATACACACATATATATATGAAGAAACTTGTCCTTTACTATATGATTTTGTAAGGAAATGGCAAATTGTCAAATTAACATAATTAATAAGGATGTCTATACCATTTTAGCATAGCTTAGGTACTCTAAGTTTGCAGAAGACGCCAGTTTCCAAGGGGTTTTTTGGCAGTGTCTCCATTTAAGGCTCNGAAATCTGTCCTTCAGCTTCCAGTGATTTTAATGTTTAGACTATTTATCAATGCAAATCAAGAGGTGATTTTATCTGATTACTAACCAGTTAGTTCTTTGAATATCATTGAAATAGGGAAAATCAGAACACAGGACTAGTTGTTTAAGAATAGCTAAGCATGTTTTAAAAAATTAAGCAGAATCCAAAAGTTTGTTTTTTCAAAGGAATGCTCTATGAAATTCTTGAAACTAGATGAAGGAAGGGAGGGTGCAAATGTGGTGGGGGTGGCAGACAATAATGGCAATAGTGACACTTTTTTTTTTCAGAATATTTGACCCTGTCTATATTTTTAATTAAAGGGTATATATTCCAGGAGGGAACACCAAGTGGGTTTTTTTGGTGATGTTTCAATGCACAAATAAGTATAATTTTGCTCTTCAGCTTTTTAATTTGGGCTAATCAGTCATCTTCTGTCAAAACCAATTGTAATGGAAAAGAGAGGTTTTAACTAAATGAACAATTTCATGCCTATTGTCTTCTGTTCATGGAAATCTCCAGAATTTTTAATGGAACAACTGAAGTGATGAAAATTGGCTTCATATCCACAACATTGCATCTCGTTATTGAGGAATGCATTTTGAGAGATCTAATTGATCTTAGATGGGAGAATGGAAGCATATGAATCACAACATCCATTCTGGATCAACATTTTTTATTTTGATTAGTTTTCTTTAGGAAAGATGAATTTTTAAAATGCTCTTTCCCTATAGTCTAAATGCAAATGGAGTGTTTAGGAAAAAGGGCAGGTATTTTAGAAACATCTATATTTCAACTATATGAAAAGACTTCTGGACACTTGTCTAAAATAACACAAGACAGAAAGCCTTAACAAGCTAAATTTGTGAATTATCAGCAGTTTGAATTCATAAGTCTCAGGCAGCTCCAAGGCTTCTGACCCATTAGTATCTTGCTGTTTCTCCTTTTACAATCTCTCCTGTCCTTGGTTCATTTGGGGTTTTTTCCCTTTTTCTTTTTTTTTTTTAATAAGTCATTTGAATATGTCACCCTCTTATGTATTTTCAAGGTCTGGTATTTCTAGATGTCACAATTTTTCTCTGAGGATAGGGATTATAGCCTAAAAATATGGTCCTAGGAGAAATTCCAGAGGCCTTTGGTCTTTTCATTGTTTGTGTGATTTCAGCTAGGCTTGCTGGCATTTTTAAGTATGATTCTGAACACTCAAATTAGTGATTGATGGGCTTGATATATGGATAGCTGGCACAGACAAGCATAATCTTGTGTTAGACAAACTGAGCATTAATGTTATTCATTAATGCAATTTTTTAGAAGTGGACATGCCCATTGAGGATATTTAACAGCATGAGATCTGTAGTCTTAATTCTTGATCTCAACTGCATTCACCTCTGTTCTATGACAGATGGACAAGTGAACAGGTACAAAGAAGCAAACAGATTATATGCTCTCTGTTCATAAGTGAGTGGATGTGTTTCATCTTTGTTTTGATTGACGGAAGCTTTATTTCAGGAAAGGTTATTTTCAATTTATTATTCACACCTTGTGGATGAGCAGAATAGCCTCAAAAATGCTTTTTCAAAGAGCTTACTCTACTAGCAGAGCCTCTATGAATGAACTCATAGGCTTTAAAGGAATAAAAGGAAATAGGGAGACAAGTTTCCAGTGCAGATATTCTCATCAGTGTATATTTAACCAGGAATCAACCCCTTCTGCACGAACGCACTTTCACAGGACATAAATGAACTGCTGGTTTTCTGCCTTGTTTCAGACCTCAGTTTAAACCTTGAATCTATCCTTGACTGCACTCTATGCAAAGATTCAGAGGTCTACAGACCTCCAACAGTCAGCTTTGCTGGCATGAAAAGGTTATTAAAACAGAAAAAAGAATTATGTCCATTGTCTGTGTTATTGTATAGAAGTGAATTAAAACTTAGAACTCTGAAAATTGGATTCTTTTTTCTGAAGCTGAGGAGATCTCTTTTAACACCGTTCATTACTTCTATTATTGGCTTTTTTGGTTGGTTTCTGAATACTGACTAGGTGAATGACTGTAGGAAAAACACTGAATTTGAGACTCGGTAAGACCATATGATTTTAAAATATTTTTGAAACTGTAGTAGAATTACATTTTATTGACCTTATGAGAGGAAACTGCTACTATTTTTATAGATTAAATAGCAAACTTATTCAAGGGATTGCCAGCTTACTTTGCAGCCATTTTGAGCTTGCCTGGGCAAAACATATCATCACTTTTCAGCTTCAGGCAATGATTGTCAAAAGCTGTGTTACAGTCAGGTTTCCTCATCAGTCATTTCTAATCTTTCCTTTCATCTTGGATTCATCTGTTTCTTTCTCCTTTTTTTGTGGCTTGTAGTCCACTGTGTCCAGTATTTTTCAGGCACTAGTGGCGAGAATAGCAGGAACTCCTCTGAGGGACTGCAGCCTGTTACACGGTTTGCTCCTGACTCTCTAGTGCTATTTCTTTTATTTTTGCTTGTAAAGTTTTCAATTCTACTCCAACAGATATGAACTCTGTAATGTCTTTTCAGTTAACCACTTTTTAAGTTACCTTTTAGAGTACAGTCCCTATCTTTTTTCAGGTCACATCAATTTTTTTAAAAGGTGAAACCAGCACATTTCCAGACATTTACACATGGCAAGTGAGTGTTCATACAATCAGATCGGTCTTCACAGAATGTTTTGAAGGGTTCTTTAGTACACTTTTAAACTTTGACATGGGTAAATAAATAGAGCCATATATTCCTCTATATCCTAGTATGTCACTTTAAACTTTGACATTTTTACAGTGGTCAGGCTGTCTTACATTTTCCTAAACCTTCTCCTTAACAGTGGAGTATCATTCTTCTCTCACACCTCTGCCATCTCTGAGCAAACCCTTTATCTAATACCAAAACCAGTCCTTGGAAGTACGGAGGAAAAATTGAGCATGCTTACTTCAGGTAATGAAGGAGGGTATTCAATAAATTAATTTACAACTCCATTGTGGTGTTTTAGGGTTTCATCCCCTCCTACCCTCCCATAGCACTTTCCTGATTAGATCTTGTGTCAATTCACACAGTTGTCTTCTTCTCCCATCATTCACTCTCAAAACTTACAAGCAGCAAGGAAAATGCTTTTCTCCAGAGTAGAAGGAACCAAAGCAAGCCATCTCTTAGGCCCTCAGCTCTGCATCAGATTTTGGGTATAATAACTTTTTTCCTCAAGATTTATTTTTACTTGTATATGTTCAGTGAGTCGGTTCAAAAGATGGCATCACAAATGGTTGTGTCATTAAAGTGAAAGAGGCATCCCTTTGTGCAGGTGAACGAACTCAGAATTCCTGTTACTGCTCCTGGATAGCCTGAATCACAGAGCTGCCACCTTGCTGTATATAATTGCTTTCTTTTCACTTGTTTTCATCTCCATATGAAAAAGCAGAAGAAAGCAGTTGAAGGGATAACCATATTTAGAAGCCATAGAAACTACCAGCGGCTTTGCAGCTCAAATATAATTTGCAAAAGCATGAAAACTCAAATATTTGGTCTCTTACTATATCATATAAGCACTCTTGAAGACTTTTTCTGTGTTGTTCTTTTGCCTTTATCTAGACTATCAGCTGTTTGGTTACTTGCTTTCAAGTCATGTGGTTGAACTGGCATTTTCCCTTTCTGTTTGTCACTTCAAAAACTGAAGTTCATGTTGTGGAGTCACTGTTTTTCCAGCAGAGACACTCTGGCAGTCTGGAATTCCTGTTTACACCTGGCTGCCTGCCTTACCAGCTGTAGTTCAATAGTTACTGCCATTAATTCACACACTAAAATAAAGGCTTCACCATGCGCTGCTGGGGCACTTTATACCTAGCTGGCAGAACAAGCACCTTTCTAATTATAATGCCATTCTCGTGTCTGTCATATCTGACCTTCCTGATATATCTGGGTCAGACAAGTGTACAGGAACTTGTAATTCAGAAACTGTCACCTTTCCCAAATCACTGAAATAAGAATTGAAACCTTCATTGATTTGAAAGGATAAATTATTCTTAATGATTCAAATTTGGCCTTTTGTCAGTAAAGAATAACATGAGGAAAATCAACTTTCAAAGACATAATTTAATGTGGAAGAATGTATTATTTTGTTGTCTTCTAAGCATTGGTATTGGTTTAGCTAATGGGTTTATAAATAATAGCTTGGCTCTGAATTCAGACACACATACCTATATACTACTGTCTACATACTCATATTTAAAATAATCTAACTTGCTTTCCTGTGATGTGTATCTTCTGGATTTGAAAGAAAAAATATGCTGCATATGACCGCCTGATGTCCTGTAATATATTTAGCCCAGATTCAAAGAGAAACTTTTTTGTGGTTATATAAACTTGTATATGCTTGGCTGATACAAAGCGTCACCAGCAGTATTATAACCAAGTTGCCAGAGCACTTGTATAAGTTGTAGACCCGTATTTATCAGTACTTGGCCACTACACAAAAAATATGCAGGGTCCTGGAAATGAAAGAAACAACAACAGCTGGATGCTTAAGATATTTCTTGTTTATACATGTGCTTCAAGGTTAACTCTCCAACCTCCAACCTATTGCTTTTTGATTCAAAAGTATTGAGGAAATCTTGGAGTTATTCCTCAGGCTGTGCCTAGTGGGTGTCCCTCACAGATCAGGATGCCAAGTTCGTGAATCTCAAATGGCTTATGTATGACATGAAGGCTGTTCCAGTGCCTTGACTGAGCAGAGGATATGCAGTATTGAACTTTGAGGTGTGTGCTACTGAATTTTTTAGACATTTAAGATTCCTAAGTCAAGATCATTAATTATATCAGGCCACTCATTTCAAGACTGAAATGATAGGCATCTTGAGAGGGTGATTTGATCTGCATTATTATCTAGGGCCTATTTCTTACTGACATGAAAGACCCTGACCTCCTCATTTTCTTAAATCTCTAACTTTTATGAAATCTCTCTCTGTTACACATTTAACACTACATTTAACTTTCTCCATGATGCCCTGGCATAAATCTTGGAGGTATAAATTGTTCAAACATCAATTTGACCCTACTGAAAGAGAAGTTAAGTGTAACCAACTAGAACTAGATTTTCTTAGATTTCTGCTTCCTTGAGAAAAGTACTCTTTCAGTAGTTATTTGAATGTTACCTAACAGAAGGTCTGACCTTGGCAGGGGTTTCTGGAACACTTATAAGGCACCTAATGTTAATAAAACCAATAAAGACACCACTAAAAGGAGATGAATAACTTTATTCTCAGAATTAAAAGTCTGGAAAAACACCTGTCTGGATTTCACATATTGCAAGTCACTGCTTTGCTGTGTTGAATCTTTAATAGTTAACTTCAAAACAAAAGATACAAATTTATGTAAAATGTGAACAGAGTGGAAAAGCTACCCAAAATTGCACCAAAAAATCTCACCAAAAAAAAAAATAAATTGCATTTGAAAATGCATAATAATTTCAAATAACTAAGTATTCAACATGTTTCTGATGAGAAATTATCCCAATTTATCCCAATATACATCTAAATACATTTTATTTTTGAAATCATAATGCATGAGGGGGAAAGATATTCCTGGTATAAGATCAAGATGTTCTGAACATGCTATAAGAGAAAAAGTGTCTGCTTTTAATTTGCAATGACACTTTTCATTTTAGGTGTTTTACTGTAGTTATAAAATAGTAAATTGTTTCACAGAAAATTTGACTGCAAGTTAAATTTAATAAACTTAATTTTCCATCAAAAGAGTTCAAAGTATTTCCCAGTTATAATAATAATCTTAAGCCCTGACATTACTATTTCATTCTTGTCTAGTGGAGGAATAAATTAACTCTGTATAAAAATTTTAAGTTTTGAAATATGTGCAAGAGAATCCCCAGATGACTGAGGTAGGAAGAAATATAACGAGATAAGGAAAGGTTGTGCAAGACAGGTAACCCGGGAACAATGATGTTTGAAATGATAAAGATTAAACGGAGATTCTGGGTTGAAGGATGTTTTTCTTTGCAGTCCTGGTCACCATGCCTTCACACAGGAAAACAAGAAGTGGCTCTGAAATAATACAGATTTCTGTCCTTTTACTGATGAGTTATTTTGGAGGTACACCACACTTCATTAATCTCAGTACTTCCACCTGGAATACTGTATCCAGCTCTGAAGTCCTCAGCACAGGAAAGATATGGATCTGTTGGAGTGAGTCCAGAGGAGGGCTACAAAGATGATTGGAGGGATGGAACACCTCTCCTATAAGGACAGGCTGAGAGAGTTGGAGTTGTTCAACCTGGAGAAGAGGAGGCTCTGGAGAGACCTAATTGTCAAAACCAGGACATGCAGCCTTTCAATACTTAAAGGGGGCTTATATGAATGATGGGGACAAACTTTTTAGTAGAGCGTGTAGCAACAAAACCAAAGGGTAATGGCTTTAAACTAGAAGAGGGGAAATTTAGACTAGGTATAAGGATGATTTGTTTTACAGTAAGGGTGAGGAAACACTGAATCCTGTTGCCCAGAGGACTGATAGATGGTCCATCCATGGAAACTTTCAAGGTCAGGTTGGATGGGGCCCTGAGCAACCTGATCTATTGAAGATGCCTCTGTTTATTGCAAGAGGAGGGTGGATTATACAACCTTTAAAGACCCCTTCCAACCCAAACTATTCTATGATTTTCAATCTTGTCTGTTTTGATTTTTACCTTTAAATTCAGTACAGTCTTATGATCAATGCATGAAGATGGATCTTTTCTGCTGGGGAAATGAAATTCAAGTTTTGAAACACATTTGTGGCTGCTAAAGTTGTAGATTCTCCTTGTACGCACATCACATCTATTTTCCTCTGGCAGTTGTGGCTCCAATTTTCTGATGGAACTGGTACATACTTTCTGTCACAAGTGATGGTCTAAATTCTGGCGTAGTTGCCAGATAAGAGTAGTTACACAGAACTCTTCTTCATTACGTTGACTTCAATAGCTTTCTGTCACTTCTTGAAATAAGGTTACTTACAGTAAGAATTTAGTATGAATTTGAATTTCTGCTTGTAAAAGAATATAATTTTGAACCTAAGTACTTAATTATAGATCCACATATTTGAAAGTATTAAGGATCATTTTCTGTACCAAATTTGCTTTCACCTTTAAACCCTCTTGTGTTGATCGTATAATTGACAGACTCCAGGAGACAAGGTGGTTCCCACGTATCATTTATGCAACATTGGAGAGCAGGAGGATTATCTTTCTGATCCTCGCAGGCCTTTGTTCTGTCTCACATAATTACAAACTTGACTAGCTGCAATAGAATAATTCAACCCTTTAGAATGCTGCAGGTGGGGATTTGAGGTGCTGACCTCCTCACCATCAAATCTACAGTTTGGGTATACATTGTGTGGAGAGGTATTTCTTTGAGAAGTGCTAAAATGACTGCTTTAGGATTGCACCAATATTTTACTTTATTATATACAACTAAAAAAGGTAGAAATAATAAATTCATCAGTTTTAAATGTACAGATTTTAATTATGAACATCTTAATTGAATCTTCATTAATTTGTCTCTGTCCTTACCATCTAATTCTCATAGTTTGAATCTCCTGACATATGTAAAACATGTATGGTAAGACATTTTCTGCAGACATTTTAAGACATATCAGGAGGTACCTCTGCCATAAAGATTGTATTAAGCTTTTCAGTTAAAACAGACATAAATTTCTCTATTTCACACTTTCATGATCAAATGTAATCTTCAAAGTTTCTAATAGCCATTAATTTTTTCTGAAACATTTATAAGCTAAAACAAACCAGCAGAACTCATGAAACTTGGTTTCCTATTGTCATCAGTCCTTGCAGACCAGCCCACATTTGTATATTTTGCTATGCAACCACCACAGCAGGCAGTATAGTTTGTCTGAAGCTGTGGACCTGCTCAATGGATAAAATATTTTTTTCTTTTTTTTTTTCCTGTGTATTGGTTGATGCCTCTTGGAACAGATTTAGGCTGTTCTTTCTGATTTCCCGTTACTAAAGGGATAAATACCATCTTTCTTTTCTACCAGGAAAAAAACCCCACAACTTTAATATCCTTAAAACCTTGTCTACTTTCAAATGTGAATGAAATCAACCCATAAAAGAGACAGTGACAGACAATATAATCAATTGAGTTTTATTTTTTTAGGAAAACTCACTAAAATCTGGTATGCTCTATAAAATAAACCAATCGAGAAGGCACATGGTTTTGAAATGCAGCTTTAAGGGCATCACTATTTTAAATATAGGTTAAGAATTTATAAGTTAAAATTCTAGCTGTATGGAAGCTGATGTTCTGTTCATTGTCAAGTGGAGACAGGTGTTTTAGAAGGAAGCTCAATTCAGCTGGTTTTAACACTGTTTTGGAACATCTGCTTTGGAAAGGAATTAACTTTGACTAGATCTCTTTTGACTCAAAAGGGATCTTTGCTGAATGATTGAGATATCAAAATTTAGTCAAATCTATCCACAGACTTCTATCATCTGCTGTTTCCTTTTTTTAAAAAAAACCAACCAATCCCTCCCAACCTAGCCTCTTTAAGCTTGATCCAGAAATCTTTGTGTAATGAAATCTGTTGCTGTTAAGGCCAAAGCTGAGTTCTGAATTCAGGAGATATAGTCAAGGTGTTCTTTGACAATGGATCTGAGAGTGAAGTTTTGGCCCTCCCTAAGGTGATGGGGTTTTACTACAGGTATTTTTACAGGGAGGAATTCATATGAAATGGGCAGTACAGCTGTGAGCTTTTTGACTGTGTTAGGGTTGCATGATGCTTGGCAGTTCTTTCTAGTTCAGGTTGGTGGAGTGGCACTGGTGGTTAGTCTGCCTTACCTGTTTTTAGGTAGAAACTTAAAGATCCTTTTGCCGTGTGTGGTGTAATCATGCTTCTTCTCTGTTTAATTCAATTTTCTTTCTTGTGCTTTCAAAACACTCTGAAAGGTGAGAAGAGGCTTTCTAGTGTCATTTGTCCCTTATTTCCTGCTGCTTAGAGAGCCCACACTGAACTATCAAGATTATGGAAATATGTCATTGCAAAATTTTCAATTAACTCTTTAAGTCTGTGTTTTTACAAAATCAAATTGTATGATAGAACCGGCTATAAGAAAAGATACATAAAATCCCATTTTCTGTGACATTTGTGACAAACGAGATGTCTTTGACCCAAAGGAGTTACTAAAAATTCACAGTTCAGTTCTAGTTTCTTAATTTGAAAATGCAGCATTTAAAATTAAACAGGGTATAAAATTACAGTGGTGTGTCACTTTTTATGGGATCATGGGTAATTTGCAGCAGTAACATTATTTTCAGATAAAGAGATGTCAACACTCTGCCTTTCTGTTAATGAGAGTGGTCTTCCAGAATAGTAACTTGAGGGCTTCTTGTGCGTTTTTGGTTTAGTTATATATGCATGTCCCACCTCCCCTCCCCAGATTTAGTCATAACTGTACAGAAGTTTATCTGACATGCTTGTATAAACTACAGGTGAGAGTGGTTGTGGTCTGAACCAAGGGATGGGAGAGCAACTAGTGCATCTGGTGCCTGGCAGCACACCCGGTGCCAAGGCACAGTGGTGCAGACACTGTTGCACCCTTGGTTTCACCAAGAAATGTGTTTCTGCCTGAAGCAGTGACTCTTCTAATTCAGATACCAGTTTCTGCTGCAGTAGCTACTTAAAAGCAACAGCCACTATATGCAAAGTGTGCTGATAAGAAAACCAAAGATTCAAAAGCCAGAAAGATGAAAGAATTAGTTTTTCCTGAAGACTTTTCACTGTGAATTATGAGTGCTGGAACAACCGTCTTAGGTTTGCTGCAATTAGCTTCCAGCAAATTTTAGATTCACAGTGTTATGTAGGCAGTTGTTATTTTTTTCTGAGACTTTTTACTTCTTTAAACAATACAGCAATTAACACTGGTATTGTTGGGGATTCTGTGTTTTTGTTTAACAAAAAAACATCCTCTGTTACTATGACAGGTGTATGAGCCATTTTGTCTAAAGGATTTCTTTGAAAAGAAGATGATTTGGAAGATAAAAGCAGTTGAAAACAAAAGGCCTTGATTTACATTCAGGCTTCATTGCTTGCACAAGTATATGAAAGAAATTCTCTTTTTAATATATATTTCAAAACTGAGGGAAGAAAAGAAATCCTACCCATGTATTTAAAATGTGCTCTTGTTAGTGTTGAAGAAGGAAGTAATTTAAAATTATGATGAAGTGCTAAATTCTCTTAAACCTCATTTACTGGTACAATCTCTGATGACAGCCCTCAGATGGGAAGTTGAGATTTTACAACTGCAAGGCAGCTGGAGCATGAAACCTTGTGCTTCTGACCAACGCCTATCAGTCACAAGAGATACAACTGAGATTGGAAATTTAGATCTTCGAAGTAATAAAATCCTTCAGCTGAAGAGATTCCAGACTTGAGTGAAAGAGATAGAGATAGGAAGCGATTTTAACTTAGAAACCACTTTCAGACAAAAAGAGACAATGTGATTTTGAGATTTAGGACTGTGTGTGATTAAAGATTAGGAACTGTATTTTTCTTTCAGCACTTTCTAGAAGGGAAAGGTTTTGAAGTTAGGTGATGACTGGTTTATGTTTTGGTGTGATGATGGTGTTCTGATGTGGTAGTGAATTTTAACAGCATGGTTTTTTCCTTGTCAGAAAGCTTAAGAGGGAAAGAAGGAGCTATGTCACAGCTGGTGATTATGATACCACTCCAAGTGTTTATTTTGAAATAAAAGTTTCCTATGCTCATTAATATTCTGCCTGGATGTTTTAAAGAACTTCTTTCAGTGTTAGAAACTAATAGCAATGTAATACCACCCCACCCTCCCACCCCACCCCAAAGAAAACCCTCTTGTATTTTTTATCAGTTTACCATTGTTATTGTTAGCAAAGTTTGCATTTTATTAGACTGCCACTTAAGAACTCACTGTGAATTCCCGGGCACAGATTGGAAAAGGTACCTATTTCCTTTTATCTTTAGAAGAATCTAAGACTCACTTTCATCTCATTTACTCCTTTAGTTGTAGATAGTTGTAGTTTAAGACACTGTGATTTAAGAAGGTTTCGACACTGCTATCTTGAAATTAGAGGTTAAAAATACTACAATGACTTGAAAAATACCATACTTTTATAAAAAGAGCATTTCAACCTTCTTGATTGCTTCTTAATTTCTTAGTATTTTGTTTTGGACCAACTGCTGCCACCTTGTACTTGTCTGTAACTCAAGAATCTTTTTAGTCTTCTTATGTTTCCATGCGTATATCCGATGTTTTGATGATAACTCTGAGGAAAATTTCAAAATGAGTTGTTATTTTTCAGTTTTTCATTGAAGTCAATGTGAATTTTTGTATTTATCTTTGAGGTAATTGTTATCAGGTCATGTGTAAGGAAGGCCGCAATACTATCCAGACAGTATTAACAAGTGGCTGATCTTTTTAACTTTTAATTTTACACAAGTCTAAGAAGCCTAGCTTATGCAGAAAAACCTGTGTTTATAAGGCTAAATTTTAATCCTGATTTCCTCTTCTTTTTTTTTGAGAAGTACAAGGTATCTGGTAACAAATCTCTGTGACATCTAAAAATTTAGTTAATGATATGAGCTAGTGAATATACTGGTTTTTAAATGTGTAAGCATTGATATTCAGCATCCTTATTAGTATTCCTTTGCAATTCTTAATCTATTTCAATTGAAGTAATAGAAAAAGAATGTATCTCCCAGAGGTAATCTAATATCCGTGAGCTCCCATAACTGTTAACTGATGAAAAAGTACTGTACTGGCTAGTGTAACTTTACTGTATATTTATAAGGTTATGATGTCAAATTCTATTGTGATTGTCTGAATTTAAAATAAGTAAATTATTATTTTGTTACATATTTTACAACCAGTTTATATGTGTAAAACACTTCTCATGTAAAGGATATTTGCATCTCAAGCATTGGAGTAATTCATCATACTACAGAATCAACTCTCCATATTTTATTATTGTTTGAAAAATTTACTTTTCAGCCACAATTAGTTAAAATATTGTTTCTCCCTTTGAAAAAGGCAGAAGGGGGAATTCTCTGAGGTGGCCTCTTCTTTGGCTAGAATGGATCTGTGCTTTTGCGTTTCTTGGTTCATGGTTCTCTAAGTGGAAACTGTACTGTTGGCTTGTTAGGTGTAAATTAGTATGATTTGTCTGCTATAAAGACATTTCAAAAGTGCTTTTGTTGCACATGAATGTGCTACTCTTTATTTCATAGAATCATTGAATGGTTTGGGTTGGAAGGGACCTCAAAGATCATCTAGTTGCAACCCACCTGCCATGGCAGGGACACCTCCCACTAGACCAGGTTGCTCAAGGCCTCATCCAACCTGGCCGTGAACACTTCCAAGGATGGAGCATCCACAGTCTTCCTGAGCAACCTGTTCTAGTGTCTCACCACTCTCAGGGTAAAGAATTTTCTTCTAATTTCCAATCTAAATCTACCCTCTTCCAGTTTATTTGTAGTATGAAAACAAGACAAATAAACAATTTTAAACTTTTACGTGTTGTAATTAAGTGAACATATTTCCTTTAATTAATAGCCAAATTTTCTTGTGTGGTATCTAAAAATTTCCATTTTCCATCCAATATTTAAAATTTTCCATTTTTCATTTGAAACAGATATGCAGTCTTTCTGTGATTTTATTTCTGTACAAAACTGCACAGTATCATCTCCAAATGTATCATTCATTTGAGCCTCTGTATAATTCAGAAGCCTCTGTATATTCTCGGCCTGTGTTCAAATTGATTAAAAGTTGCATCCTTGAAGAAATTTGATACCGGCAGCCAACTTTTCTCCGTTACAGAAACTCTTAACAGAATAACAAATGTGTAGAGTTTTTTATCTCCAAAAATATTAACAGAAGGATTTCAGTTTGTTTGAAGAATGAACTTTTGAAATTCTCTTCCGTTCTTATTTAGTATGATCTTACAGAATATATTGTGACTAAAATATTTAATGACTTCTACCTAATTATTGTGTGTATGTAGTTCTACATGGACTCAAGGTAACAGCATAGGACTATCTTGATTGAAAAGCCAGTGTAACACATGATAAGAAAGCTGATCACCAGCATCACTAGAGCCTGGGTTTACATGATTGAACCAGGCCTAATATATCAAGAGTTCCCATTCAGAAATTGACAATCACAATTTATGCACCTGGCAACTTCTTATTACCAAGCATGTGGTTTGTTAATGAAACCTTGCTTCACTGTCACATCTGGAGTTTCTGTTAAATTGCTTCACTGTGCTGCAGTATTCATCCCTGGCAAGGATTTCTAAGCTCTGGTGGAAGGCAGATTTGCCTTCTGGCCTTAGCACACTCACTGCCCTCATAATGTAACATGATGAGGAGTCTTATGCAGAGACCAAGAAGAAAGCTAGAAGTTCCCTAATTGTTGTGGTTTAAGGTT
>VYZX01011429.1:0-52327 GCA_013401335.1 Brachypteracias leptosomus
TATTTCTATATATAAAAATGGCACTTTTCATCTATCATAAATACAAGATCTGTCAACTCAAAGTTAGAAAAAATTTAAGTCTTTTTAAGTAATGAAAATGGTAAACATTTGGGTAATGGCTGAGCTTCAGCAGCAGCAATTTCTAAAAATCAAGATCAGGTATCTGAATTTAATTCAAGTCCTAATTAATTTGGGGTAGTATTGTGACTAGGTTTTCAGGACAATCAGCTTGGATGACCACAGTGGTTTCTTCTGGCCTTAGATTCTATGAGTAGCACTCATGGAATGATGAAAAGTAACAGGATTTCTTCAGCATTTTATGTGGATTTTAGGCAGACTTGCATTGCTTTCACACACACTGTAATCATTTGCCAGGCAATTACTGTGACATGGCAGCTACAGCTCTATGATTGAGTTCCATGGCAGCCAGCAACCAAAGAACCTTACACTCAGCAGCAGTGTGGTAACAACTAAGCAGTGCTTACAAAGAGGGAGTGGTAGAACTTCCTCTGACATTAACTGCAGCTCATTCATACACAGACTATTGTCAGAAATCAGTGATACTGGTATCATGCAGCAGCTGTATACTGATATTCATTTCCCTCTGGAATATGGCTATATGTTATACCCCTTTCATCTCAGGCAACCAGTTCTTTGGCTGGCACAACTCAATCCAGTTGCAGAGTGAAATAAATATATTTATACATATACACACACACACATCCATAGTTTTTTCTACCTTGGACTGCACTGTGTCCTATAAAACTTTTGCAAAGCAATGCTATACACTGTATAGCAGAATGTCTGGAGGGATAATTTGTTTTGTTAAGTGTTTCTGGTCATACTATTACACAGTCACCACTGTTTCTCTGAGCAGCTTCTCCTGTGGTTTTAATATTTTTTTTTTCAAGTCTGTCTGTTCCCTGAGAGGAGAATCTTGCACTCAGTTGGCTTTTTAAGAGTGAGAGTTGATTACAAAAGGTCTGGTAAAATGTCAGTGTGCTCTTCATAAACTCTCCATCATTCACCTTTTTCCTTTTTTATTGCCTTTTCACTTCTCACTTATCTTTTCCCAGTTCACAGCTCTTTGTTTTCCTCTTGATAACTGGGGTTTTCCAGCCAACACCCAATCCACTTAACAGATGGCTGGCAGGCAGAAACCAGATGTGTAGTGAATCCTTGTCCAATATTATGACTTTGGCTCAGTTGCATCCATGGCTTTTCCAGGCAAGGGTCCCAGATTTCAAGAACCTGCCTTCATCCTCTCTTGGCTTCAAGTGTGTTGTGCCATTAGGGACTGAGACAGAAAACAGGCTAATGGTGACTGATACAGCACATGCAGAAAGGCTTCAAATTGAGGAAAGGGAAGACTCTGATACACTCAAAGTCAGGATTTTCTTTACACACCCATAGTCCCTGTTAAATCTCAAGTTTCAGCAGCAGTAACAACATTCAGGAGTGTCCAAGCTGGTGAAGTGGGTGGCCCTCACCAAACTCTTGCTGGAACATGCCCATGACCTTGAATGCATGCTATATAGCTTATAAAAATGATATCCAGCTAGTGTCAGAAAATTGTTCCTCAAAGATGATGTGGAAATAGCTCTTCCCATGGTTCCCTGCTCTGTCTGGAGATTGTAAATGTACAGGAAAATGGACAGAGCTGTTATTATCTAAAAGCAAGTTCATGTAATGTAGTTTGCACACATTTCTTGGGGATCAGGGAAATTTCTTCATTTTTGTTATTTATTTTTTTTAATTGGCAAATGATCCCAGCTAGTATAAGTGCCTTCTGCAGCTGATATAGATGATTAGGAACCATTGCCTGGCGGAAATTAAGTGGAAATAGATTAAATTAAGTTACTCTGGAGTGCTTGTTATGAGGAGACAACAATCCTGAAAGACTTAAGACTAAATTTTTTTTTCTTTTTTTAGTGTAAAAGTTAAATTTGTAGTTACTATCACAGCTGTCATGACCGTATAAATAATTTATTATAAATCATTTATTATATATTTGCAGACATCTTTAAAAAGTCTTAGACGGTTAGTTAGGAACTATATTTGTAAGAACTGCCTAATTTTGCATCAATACACAATTTTCCTAACATTTGTCTTTGTTACAAAGTGTCCTCCAGAATCATAGAAGGATTTGAGTTGGAAGGGACCTTAAAGATCATCTAGTTCCACCCCCTCTGCCATGGCAGGGACACCTCCCACTAGACCAGATTGCTCAAAGCCCCATCCAGCCTGGTCTTGAACACCTCCAGTGATGAAGCATCCACAACTTCTCTGGGCAACCTGTTCCAGTGTCTCACCACCCTCATAGTAAAGAGCTTCTTCCTGATTTCTAGTCTAAATCTACTCCTTTCCACTTTGGAGCCATTACCCCTTGTCCTGTTGCTACAAGTCCTTGTAAAAAGTCCCTCCCCAGCTTTCTTGTAGGCCTCCTTCAGATACCGGAAGGCTGCTCTAAGGTCTCCTCGGAGCCTTCTTTTCTACAGGCTGAATAAGCCCACCTCTCTTAGCCTGTCCTCATAGAAAATGTGATTTATACCATCTCTATTCATGTCTAAATGCATCATAGTTCTTATATCACTGTGAAAGATTATCTTGTCTGTTGCCTTTGGTCATAACTGAGTAATGAAGTCTCTGACACCACAACAATGGAAACCTTGGAAGTCTGGCTCTGAATTTGGCAAAGCAAGATCTGAAACCTGTCAACTACTGTAGTGGTCACTGCAAGCTGGCGATCAGCTAATATCATAAAAGACAAGAACAAACTGTTGCACTAGAGCGAAGGCAACAGCAAGCAGGAAGAAAAAGTCATTTGTTTCATGGAATAAATCAGAGCAGCTTCATTCTTTTCATTAAAGCAATATCACTCTGAAGGAAGCAGATCCAGGATGCTGAAAGGAAAAATCTGTGATGTTGTCCTGGCTTCTGCCCAGCCCCTGCCCTGGCTGGTACCTCCCTGGCTTGCCAGCAGCTCTGTCCTGCTTACCTGGCAGAGTGAGAAGGGCCCTAATAAGACAAGTTGAAACTGGTGGATTTCATAAACCGATTCATCAATGCACAGATGGTTCACTACCATAAAATATCTACTTTACATCTGCTGTAATGATCTGAAGACTCTTTTCCTCTGTGACTGGCAGAGCTGGTCATGGTGTGCTCTCCTGTCTTTTGTTTCAACATACCCTATAACAGCCTGCTGCTTGGTTTTATCACCATTCCTAACAGCTTGTAGCCCCCTCCCACAAGCAGGACATCCACCACTAGCTTCCAAATACTATCCTGTTAAGTACATTATGTGACATGACACATCCCCTTTAGCTCTAGAGGACTTCAGTGCAGAGAGCAGTTGCCAAGTTAGGACCCCAGTAGCCACAGTCTGGGAGAGTTAAATGGATATACAAGAGAGGACTATGTATTTTTTCCAGCTTTCAGGATTCAAAACCTGCTCATCAGCAGTTAAACCTTTTTGACAGAGCAGAACATGATGCCTTCCTATGAATCTTAATGGATTGCATTTGCTCCACAGCAGTGTTTATAGCAAGCATGATTTTATACATGATTTGTTAATTAAGCAAATTACTGTTAACAGCTTTCTCAAAACCCCATTACCTTTATATCAATTGACTTTTTACAAATTAAACATGATTAATTTAGAAAGCATGAAAAATGAGAAACAAGGCTAAGAATATAAGGATGAAACTTGAGGTCACTCCTTCTGGATGTGGAAACAGTTTCTTATATGAAATTTTCATTAACTTTATACAACAAAAGGAAAAAATACTGAGTGAGAGAAAAAAAGAAATAGAGTTGAGTATGTCAGCTTACAGCCAGCTTTCAGTTGGCTTTTAAATCACCTCAGTAAATTTGGTAAAAAGCCAAACCTATCTGATGGCTAAGATTTAAGAACTCCTTCCAAGATGTAGAAAAAAAAAATAAATAAAAAAGTCCATCAAAACCTCCCAGATGCCCACCAGCACCAAAAAACCCCAAACAAAAAATACCAACTCACAAACAATGCTTATAGTTTCTACTGGGAAATTCAAAAGTTGCCTGGATGAAACCTGGAGCAGCCTGATCTAACTTTGAACTTGGCTCTGCTTTGAGCAGGGCAGGAGGGTCAGATGGTTTCTGTAGGTCCCTTCTGGAATCTAAACACCTATATTCTCATGGGTGAGTATTAACCTTGGGGAAACCCAGAGTAAATGGGGCTCTCTTCCATTGCTTCAGTTGAGTAAGGGAGGATTTACTCCTCAGGTACAAATCAGTGGGCTGGGAAAGAGGAGCCAGGCTTCTGCTGGAGGGAATAAAGGAAAGAATGGGGAGGTTTTACCTGATAATATTACATTAATGGACCAGCAGCTAGAGACCTCTCTGTGCCAGCTGCTGTACACGTTTATAGTGTGAGAAGATACCTGCCTTGAAGAGTTCACAATTTAAGTAAATGAACCAGAAAGGAAGGGAACAATGTGTGTATTGTTCAGATAAATAAAGTGAATTAACTTCAGGTTAACCAGGAAATCAGGAGAACTGAGTTTAGTTGTTAGAATCCATGCTCACCTTTTGAAACACGAGACCATCTTTCCACTTCAGGTTTCATCAATCAAGCGTATAATACTAGAAAAAACATTAGGTCCTCTCTGCTTTTTCAGTACATTGCCTTTTTCCATTTGACCTTGTGTTCATTCAGTTTTCCACGTCCTATTGTATAATTGTCCAGACAATATCCTGTTGTTAGTGTGGGTATTCATACAGGAGGGAAAAAAGTGTATATAACAGAAAATATGTGCTTGTCGAAAATTGGCTTGGGGACTCCGGCACCAGCACAGATCCTGAAACTGCTTTTAACTTTGATTTTTCACTGGCAATGTCTCTCTTTATATATGTAGAATGAACATTTCACTCTGCTCAGTGTATGTATTTCTCATTTTATTTTTACAGTGTATTAGAGACTAGTTATGGTAGTAAAATTCAGCGCTACAGGTCTGGATGTATTTTAATATCATTGATGGGATATTTTACATCTTCTGAACACCTATAGGGCTTTTTACTTCCAGATTTCAGAGGCAAGTATTGACCTTTTAACATCCCTTTGGACTTTGAGGACATCCCCAGATTATTGTTAGCAAAGAATGTAATGCAATGTAGCTAACAAGTAGCCTGGTCCTCTTTGGGTTAACTAAAATAATGATAATAGTGTATTAAACAAGTAAATTAAATACAGGTGTTGCTGACTTTGCCAATCTCAGCTGCAGATGGCTTTAATTCCCTTTCCTTTTTCTAGATGCCTTCATTGTGGCATTATGCATAATTATGGTCTTTCCTGAATTACAATGCTATTATCAGATTGAGTAAAGCTGCTCAATCACATTTGTGCTCATATCCCTATTTTTCCCATTGTCTTTTCTCCTGTGAGAAGGGCATTAGCAGTTTGCACTCATCGTTCCTGCAAAGGTCCTGATGCCTCTAGTCTTGCAAAGCAGAAGTCTCATTTCCCTAGTAACAATTCTTATATGATTCATCTCATAAGTTTGTGGTCAAGATTTTGTCCTTTATCTTGGAGTACATATTCTCATATAATGACTATGGGTTGTGCCCACAACGAGGTCCCAAGTTTCAGTACTAACCCAAATAGCCTGGTAGCACTTAGAAGCAACCTTGGGAACAACATCTCATTAATTTTTGTGGTTAGTTGTGTCTCCTCAGCCCAGTGAAAATTCATTTCTTCTCAAATGAGCTGAGGCAGGAGATCTCTTAATGTTCTGTGTTTATAAATTCTTGACGCCAGCTATGGTTTGCAATAGAAAATCATTCATATCAATACTCATATGGCTACATGAAGGAAGTTTCATCACATCCAAGGAAAGGCTATTTTAACAGAGAGCTGACAATGTGATCTTAGATGTATTGTTGTCGTCACATTGTAATGTAGAGAAGTGAAAATGACCCCTGAAGTATTTCAGGTACTTCTTTATATTTTTAAAAAAGCTGGTAGTCTGACAGGGCAATGTGTCTTGGGTTAAAGAGAATCTTGCCTTTGAATAACTATATAAGTGGAAGAGCTGAGGTTGGATATTAATTTTATTTTAGTTTTTCATTGTTCAATTTAGAAGGCCTCAGTGTATGTTCAAACACCCATTGAAGCCCCCATCTTGCCTTATAATACCAGAATGAAGCTCCTACTAGGAAGTATCAGGGCTATGGCAGCTTCTACTGAGTTACTTCTCACAGTTATGGTGCTAGTAAAGCAGAGGTGGATACACACAGTAAATTTTTAAGTGTCTGTGGGTCAAATCCTACAAAGGAGAGCACAAGCAGGATTATCAAGCTGGTATCTAAGGTGAGAACAAAGGAAGAGACTGAGGTCAGCGTTCAGTGGTACCACAATGTGCAGATCCCTGCTTGCAATGCAACTTGGAGGGCTTTAAATTTCCTGTGAAGTAATTCTTTAAGAGCAAAACAGTGCAGCATGAGTTTTGTAAGCACTGATGTAGTCCTATTCAAACAGAAATATAAAATAGAGAAAAAATGGACATGATACAGACCAAACAAAACCTTTAGTTGTTCTAGTTCCTGTGCTGTTATTGAAGATGTCAGGCAGTTTGTTGACTTCCTAAGGACCCTTGTGATGTAGATCTAATCATCATTTTCTGATGGAAACCTGTTGTTTTGAAAAAAGCATTTTGACTGGTCCCCACTGTCATTTTTATTTGACAACATGGATAAAATACACTATTTCATAGAATCACAGAATGTTTTAGGCTGGAAGGGACCTCTAGAGGTCACCTGGTCCAATCTCCCTACACAAGTAGAGACATCTCTACCTAGGTCAGGTTGCTCAGAGCCCCATCAAGCCTGACCTGGAAGCCCCATCAAATCCTGCAAAGGAGAGCACAAGCAGAATTGTCAAGCTGGTATCTAAGGTGAGACCAAAGGAAGAGGCTGAGGGCAGCGTTCAGCTGTACCTCCTTGTTATTCCTACACCAGAGGAGGGTTTCTGTGCTTGGTTGCTTAGCATTAATTCCTCTGTAGCCTCAAAAAGCAGAGAGAATTAGTTCATCCTGAGCATTGTGTCACTGCAAGGCCACTGAGTCTCAGGATCTAACCTGGCTTGTTTTAAAGCAACCTCAAATGTATTCACAGCACACTGCAGGACAGGCATACCCTGGGTGAAGCACCAGAAAAGATTTAAAGAGTTTCTTCATATCTTGTGTCTTGGGAGTTATAAAATGAAAAGAAAAAGAGGGGATCCAGGGGGAAGATGTGTTTTTCTGGGAATTGCAGCCAGCAGTTTGTCAGGCAAGTTTTATTTTGTTATTCATGTCTCTTCCTTTCAAATAATAAATCATGCTCCGAGGCAACGGGCCTTTAAAGGATTTGGCCATGGCACTTGCTGCTTTTCCCTACGTTGATGAAACAGCCTCTCCAGTTTAAATGCTATCTCCTGACCATGCAAATCCAGGCAGTTCCACAGGACAGCAGAACTGAAATACATATTGATGCCTTCAGCCAGATTTTTATGTAACTGTAGGGAAAAGATCTTCTTCAGAAAAGCCATCATTGCATGTGGCCACAGCAGAGTGACCCTAGGTTTCCAGCAGTGTCTTTAAAAGCAGTTTGTCCCACTAAGGGGGTATCATCCATATAGGCCAAAATCCTACTCATTTTGATGTCTTATAGGTTGAATAGGTTCCCAGAAGGATTTGTTTGGGTTTTGGTTTGGTTTATTTTCAGTTGCCCGGTTGATTTTACACCATGGTCCATGACTGTTTGTGAGAATCCTCCTAGGTGCTTGTGTCTATGTCTGGATATGTAAACACTTTAAAAAATGTGTCCTTCTCAGTCTTGCTAGGAGAGTTTTTAGAGTTTAATTCCCTTTTTTCCCATTCCTCTCCCATCTGAAAGCCCCAAGGAGTTAAGGCAGGAAGTCATTCTCGACAAGTTATTATTGCTTTGTTGTTAACAACTGCCACAAAACTGGCCCAGGAGCTCCACAGGGCTTCAGGGAGCAGTGTCTGGAGAGCTAGAGGAGGGGAGATTTCTGTGGGCCCCAGCAGAAAAAAGGAGATGTTTGTTCTTAGATTATGCTTTGGTCTTCATTTCACACTAAGGAAAATGCTTGGTGGTCTTGGCAATATAGATCTTAATGGCATGGCTGAGCCCAGAGCCTGGTTTCTGATTGAAGATTGGATTTTTTCTGAGAGTAGCTTCCAGGGAAACCAAGATACAAAGCACAAAACCCACTTGTGCACTACAAATTATTACAAGGCACGGGGAAATGAAAACAGAATGAACCCTTGTTCCAATTACTAGCTTTTAAGTCAATAATTCCCTTTTGGCTCACTTTGCTGCTATCACCAGGCAGAGTCGTGGAAGCAGAGCAGGACTGTAGTGTTAGGTCTTTGGGACCCTGATCTGGACAGCTGGGCAAAGGTATCAAAGAGGCTTAACAGAGATCACACTCTTCACCTCAAGCCAAATGGCAGAGTGGCCCTTAAAGGCTGAGTAGAAGAGTAGATGAGAGAGGAGCATGTGCAGCTGATCTGAACAAATTGGGAATATGATACAGTTAGTGGACACTTGCCCTTTGATAGGGGAGTCAAGGAGAGGTACAACTGCAGTGGTAGCCTTGGCAGGATTAGGTTTATGGTTGAACTTGATGATCTTGAAGGTCTTTTCCAACCTCAGCACTTTTATGATTCGATGTTCGAGGAGCTCTTCAGAAAGAACCTTCCAAATAGAGAGGACAAATAGCTGTAATACAGCAGTGTTGGTTGCTCTGAATTTTACCTTTTTGACTATTATTTGGTGGGTAAGCAGTAAGGAGATTTGGTTCCATGTTAGGGGTTATGAAAGATTTCTTATCTCCTCACCATGGAAGCCAGTGAGGACACATTTTTAAGAGACTATTTTTTTTTAGGTGACTCCATTCTGGCAACTGAATCCAATAAACTGAATCTAGAAACAAGGGACCTAATTACCTAACTATTTTGGGGGCCTTGACCTTAATCTCTTTGTGCTACAGTTCTTCAAAATACAATATTTCTGTTTTCCACAGAGCTGGTCAGCAAATAATACAACTGGCATTCAGAAGGAAGTTAGGCCATGGGTGAAACTATAAATTTGTGTTTGGAAACACCAAGACTGGAGCACCTCTCGTTGTTTTGCTTTTGCTGTAATATTTTTGGTGTTGCTACTAATGTATTTCTGTCTTCTGAGTCCCAAAATTATTTCACCAACATCCTGTGCTATCTGTTAGGGGAAGGTAAAACTTTTTAGCCACATTAATGAAAAAACGTTGATCTAAAATTGAATCAGAGCCAGCTATGGGAGACAGCAGGAATGTTTTATCCTGAGATTTTGCCAGAGCTGTAAGGTAGGAAGCATGATCAACAATTTTCCCCTTTGGCTTCTATCCCTGAATCCTTTCCTGACCTTTCCTTATGGTTCAGATTCATTTATCTGACTTTAGACACATATTTTAAATAAGGTGGTATTTGAAATGGGTTGAATTGCAACCTAAGGGCACCCATCTCTCATCACTGACTATACAGCTTGCTTCAGGCATCTAGATTTCACACTTAGTTGCCTCGCTTAAATGTTTAAAGCTAGATGGAACTGATTCTACCTGAACAGAGTATTCTCACAAGATTTTTAGGGTACACATACTGAAGTTCTGTATTGAACTTCCCAAAAGGGGGGTGGAGGGTGGTTATGATGGACATCATATGTCATTAATTCTTTCCTTTACATGCAAGGGGGATTAACAAAAAAAAAGCCTCAACACTACTATTTAATCCATATAATTATTTTTATGTGGAATTAGGGAATGAATGACAGGCTGATCCAAAATACTTCATTTTTTAAAAGCAGTAATGCTAGGAGCAATTTACATCACGTCAAGTGCAAACACCTCATGCATATTCCATTTTGTGGCTGCTTCTGCCTCACTGTTTTCAACAATTCTGTCTTCTGACAAAGAAATATTTGTTCTACTCAACATTTCAAAGAGAGTCAGGAAAGAAGAAGAAATACTGTAACTGACTTTTATTGTCATTGTCAGTGGAAAAAAACAGGTATGATTATAAAGACATCAAACATTTTGGGGCAAAAAAAAAATCCCAACAGCTGTCTACTGTCAGTGATATGTCAATAGGAACTTGTCTTACTTCAGAGCATGCCAGAGCTGGCTGCAGGAAAGTTAGTATTTTTAAACACTTCAGATTTTGCAATACCCCAAAATCCAAAGCTTGGCAGGATATTTAGGAAGGAGAACCAATGTAATGCTTTTTTTTTTTTTTTTTTTGACTGATGAAAGCACATTATAAGTTATTGTGATACAGGACCCCAGAAAGCAAATCCTGTGAGACCTTTGCTGTCTCTGTGCTGGCCTAGGGTAGATGTTTCTGTAAAGGGCTGTTGAAACAGAATATACTTGCATGACAATGCAATGGAGAGGGACTTTTTAGGATGTTGGGTAGTGGTAGGACTAGTGGAAATGGGTCAAAACTAAAGGTGGGTAGATTCAGATTAGATGTTAGGAAGAAGTTCTTCCCCATGAGGGTGGTGAGACACTGGCACTGGTTGCCCAGAGAGGTGGTGGAAGCCCCATCCCTGGAAATTTTGAAGGCCAGGCTGGATGGGGCCTTGAGCAACCTGCTCTAGTGGGAGGTGTCCCTGCCCATGGCAGGGGGGTTGGAACTAGATGATCTTTAAGGTCCCTTCCAACCCTGACAATTCTATGATTCTATTCTATGGTAATTTCGTATACACAGTGAATGTTTTTTTAAATGCAGTAATACCCTGCTGATGGGACCAGAAAGAAAAAGATCTTGAGATAAAGAATGGTATGTCATCATAGACATCTGCAACAATATGATTCTCCAATACAAGCAAAATTAAACTTGAAGTTATTTTTTAAAAGCTTCCCATTGGTGGATGCAGGAACCTATTTTTCCTTACTAATAATTTCATTCATTTGATCTACAGGATGATCCCTCTTCCTGTTCTTATTCACTGGCCCAAATGTTAATGCGTGATCATTGCAAGGGGAAATAGAGATGAAAAAAAGGAAATGAACAATAATATCATTTCAGAAATAGCAATGAGGTACTAGCTGTAAACCAGCACAGAGGGTTACATCTTTGCACCCTGGGATGGAATTTACTTGCACTGATATTTCCTGATCAGAAAATGAATACATTTTTAGCTTCTCTTGTTTTTACACCTCTTTGTGATCCAATTTCATATACAGTCATAATGTTGATGTAATATTTTCAGTCTCTGGTCCTAGGTAATTTTCTTATCTATTTTTAATGGGATTAGCATAGAGTATGCTGTGTTTTACTTTCAGCTATAAAATTTTAACTGTGCATTGAGTTGTGTCAGCAAGAGCTCAGCCAGCAGGTGGAGGAGGATGATTGATCCCCTCTAGTCAGTGCTTGGAGACCACATCCAGGGTGCTATTCCCAGGTTGGGTCTTGCCAGCATCCAAAAGATGTTGACTAACTGGAGGGACTTCAGAGGAGAATCACCCAAATAGTTGAGGGCCTGGATGTGCTCAGAGAGGTGTTTCTTCAGCCTGGAGAGGAGAAGGCCAAGGAAAGTGTCTTCTGTCCTCATCTACTCTATAACCACCAATTAGAAAGTTAAATCAGACTATTCCCAAATTACAAGGATTTGAGAGGAACTGGACACAAGTTGCAGCAAGGCAAATTCTGGTTGGATATGAGGGGGGGCATGAGGGTGGTTCAGTCCTGGGTCAGGATGCCCAGAGAAGTTGTAGAATCTGTATCCTCAGAAATATATTTCAGAATAACTGTAATTTTTCCAAACACCAAAAGAAAGGGGGATTTACAGTGTTTTAATTTTACCTGACTAGAGGAGGTATGGAAGAGAAATCATAACCACAAAAATATTTTCAGCAAAGGACATGAGGGGAAAATAAAAGGTGACATTTTGTTCTAGACTTTTAACAAGGTTTGTGTAGGTTTTTCTTTGTCTCTAATAACAATGCTGATGCCTCGTATATGAGCTGCAATGTCTCCTAACACCTTTCCACCTCAAACTTAGAGCACAAACTTTTCATGCTACATATAGATGACACCTAGACTAGAGTTTAAATTTTTTGTCCTTTACAGAAAAGAAATGGAATAACAGATGGTTCCAATTAAAAAACAGCAGGAGAACTTTTTTTTCTCTCTCTTAACTGAGCAATCTGGGTCATGAGCAAGTACTGGTTTTTCTCTCCTGCTTCATCTTGCAATTGCAATGAATTCAGGGAAAAAAAATCATTACTAAAGATCTGTGAGATAAGAAATGTAATTAAACCTAGTAGGAGTCAAGCAGCCCTGTAGCACCTTTAAACAGATGGAAGGATGGAATGAGACCTAAGGCAATATCAGATATCCTTTGGAAAAATGAGGAATTATATTCATTTCTCAGCAACCACTGTATTCCACTGTTATTCCCACTGGTTTGGATACCCTGGCACTAAAATCAACTATTTTGCAATTTCTCCATATAATTTGTCCAATATAAAGACTTGGGGGAAATTATTATTTTTCTCTTCCTAAGCAGAATGCAAATAGTATTTCAAGAGCCATCAGAACGCCTCATAAAGTGCAAACACACCAAAATAAAATAAGAATCACTTTCTTAGTCTCCAAACTGCTCACAGAACTAGTGCTGTGATTTATTTTATTCTTCACTGTAACAAGGGAGCATCATCATGGCCAAGGGCTGGTTGTACAAGGGACAAAGGATTCCTGGTGCTGTTGGTGAAGCCATCCCAGTTCTGAAGGAGGCAGAAATCAGTGGCCAGAGACCTGGCTTTAAATCTGATCTTTGATCATTGTGGCATCTGTTGAATGCTCAGGAGATCTGGGATAAGCAGGATGTATTTCTTCAATCAAGGGCAGTATTGGTTTGCATAGAGGACAGAAACTACTTTCTGCTATCACGTGAGAGCTGCTTTTCAAGGGCTGAGAACTGTGTTGAGGTACCTGTTTCCAGACCTGCAGCTGCAGTCAGGCCAGAAAAGCAATCAATCCCCTCTATAAAGCATTTGCTGTGTTCTACTCTTAATGAGAAATGACCCACTTAGCACTGGAAAATAAGTACATAGAGAAGAGTAGTTATTTAAGGTGGGAATAGCAGCAGCAGCTTAAAAATGGTGCTTTATGTAATTAATATTTAGCAACTTATAAATGTATTTAATAGTAATTAAACACTAATTAAACAATTTCCTCAGGAATGTATTTACTAATGATATTTCTGGATATTCCTTTTCCTTTAAAATGTTTCATTAACAGTTGTTGAGTAATTAATGATCACTAATTAATTTTGAAGTAAGAGTCCTGACCCTTCAAGCAGTCTAGGAATGGAATTCCCTTAGCTGATATATATTCATTTAAAGCAATTCGTAGTAAGACCAAAATTTAGTATGGCTTCTAGAGGACAAAATACCAGTGTCTTAGGCTCCTGAAACCTGTTTCAGGATTCTCAGTGAGGTTTGATCTCCTAGAGGCATGTCTGCAAGGATTCAGGCAGGTGGTTGTGCTGTGAGGGACTTGGTGATGAGCTACTACTCCAGTGTGGCATCCATGTAGATATCTTCAGGTTGTTGCAGTTCCCAGGTTAAACAAATCATAGATTCATTATGGTTGGAAAGGACCTCTAGGATCATTAAGTCCAACCTTCATCCCAACATCTCCCTAACCACTAGACCATAGCCTCGAGTGCTACATCTACTTGTTTTTTAAACACCTCCAGGGATGGTGACTCCACCACCTCCCTGGGTAGCCTGAACTGAGATTACAGTGTTTCTGAGTTGAATCTTTTAGTTTCTCCCAAGTTTGATGGAATCTATTTCCTCTTTCTCTCCTTCATAGATTGTGGTGAAGAGGGAGCTTTCAAGAAGCTTGGGAGCTGGTCAGTCCAAAGGAGAGTTCGTGGCTCTTTCAGCTGCAGACAGACAGACCCTGGCACCAAGGTAAGATCTCTGCAGGCAGCCTTGGAGGACTGATGCACAGATTTTGCAGTACCCAGCAGCAGGTATGGTTAAAAGGTATCTCTGCTTTATAAAACACCACAGATGGAAATTCAGCATATGTGGTGCTACTCACCTCACTTCCTACAGACTTCCTTGCTTCCTAAGCAAGGTCTCTTAGACACTGGATTTGGTAAAACTAAGCTGTTTCAAATTAATTATTTCATGTTTAAAGCATTTTAAAATGAAAATTTGCATTGTTTGAAGATTTCTGAGCAAGTCGCTCTCATCAGGTGCAATTCCTCTGTGGGCTACCACTTATAATCATATCTCTGGCTGGATTTTTGGCAGTAGGATTAAATACAGCTGTTTTAATTTTGAAAGCACAAGCTGAAGCTCCGATTTCACAGGGTCAAATCTCATTTCCATTAACAATGGCTGAGAGAGGGGTCAAAAAGCTCTGTCTCAGTCAGTCAATACTACAAGATCACGAGTAGCACAATGAATGTGTTCTAGCTGCTTGACTGCACAGGACCTGTGCTCAGTGGTAATTGACTTCATGGTGACAATTTGTGGGCATTAAGTCAGAGCATGTTCTTAGCCCATGGATGTTCTCAGTGGCAGAGCATTCGCTTTAAAGAGGGTTTTTTTGGTCCTTGTTTATCTGGAGCAATCAGCAACTAATGAACTACTGAAACCATCCTAAATCGTGGAGAAATATAAAGTCATGATTCCTTCCTAACATTGGATTGGAAGGCATAGATTGAGTTCATTATAGCTCTGTGATAATCACAGGCAAAATAAGAAAAGCAAATAAACTGAACCTGGTTAGAAACGTCGGCCCAATTCTGCTTTTCTTCATGCTGTGGTAAATCTGGAGCCACTCATGTACTGCCTGAGGGTGGCTTTTATTCATAATTGCTGTATTTTAGTGCTACTTATTCAGCACAAAAAGGGAAGGAGTCAACCTGGGAAGCAGAGGTGGTGATATCTGCAAGCTAATACTATGCTGTGAAAAGCTTGTCTTTGTAAAAGTAAAGAAAATACTAATGACTTAGTTGGAAAAATAATTAAAGGATATTGGTGACATTTTTGTCAATTGAAAACATATATTTTACTTGCATTCAGTTTATGAAACAATGACTAATTTCAGCAATTAATTGCTCTGATGGAGAACTGTGTATTTTAAGTTGACATACCCCTTAATTTTACATTATGCTGCATGAAGCTAGTAATTTTAAATGAGTATCATTTAATACTAAGGACAATGAGTGAAATAAAGGAGACCTGGGAAGTTATGATACAATACAGAGGTGTTTCTACCACCCCAATCAAGCCTATATTACTAATTTTCTCCTGGTATTTTTATAATACATTATTTCTCAAAAGTCACCGTGAGGTCATTTCTACAAAAGCCTGCAAAAATCTTCAAATTGCTGGTTGTGAAGTGCAACTCTGCTTAGTAATCCTGCCTTTAGCTTTGAGTCATCTCTGGGTGACTGCAGCAAACCGAATTTTAGCTCTGTAACTGCAGTGAGGATGGAGGCAGGTTTGTCACAGCGTTGTTGCTTCTCCCTCAAGGTCCTCTCTGGCATTCTCAGGGAAGTTCTCTCAGTGTTACACAGGAGAGGACACTGTGCACAAATGACTGCAGGTAGAAGAAATGAGGTCCCAGCAGCAGAAGCAGACCGCTGGGGAGCAGGACCAGGCTGTCTGTTGTGACACTACCACAGGCAACCTGAACAGCAAAGGCTCCTCAGATGATGCAGACAGAGGGTAACTAGAGAAACTGGGATGAAGGGATAGATCAAGCTGCAACAAAGGCTAATAGCACATATTGGATTAAAAATGCAGGTTTCCTGAGCCTCAGGTGAATCTGTTAAACCTAAGATTATCTGCTCATCTAGCCCTCATCTAATTTGACCTCAGTGGGATTCTGTGTGAGAATAAGGAGAGAAGCAGGGAAGTAGCAGCTGGTGCTCAGACAAATCCTTCATTTTCTTTGTGCCATTTATGCAAGTCTGTGCAACCAGCATTGAAAATCCCTTGGCAGATTTGCCCAGGAATTAACCCGAATGACATTTTTATTCAAAATGTAGGTATTTTTCAAGTGACTCCCCTTTCCAAGCATGCAGAGATAAATATAAATTTGAATATACATGAAAGTCACATAAGAATGTTGTGGCTGATGAAGGCGAAGAGCTTTTATACATTCAAATGAAGAAGGGCAGAACATACAGCTGAGATCTCGCTGCTTAATGCTGGAGCAAGGCTGGCAAAGCAACAGAGCAAAGTGTGTGTGTTTAATCTTGTGCCTTCCTGGTATGTTCCTTTACTCCTTCAGGTGCTTTATGGGCAAATGAGACTTAAGCTATAAAAAACAGTGCCTGGGGGTGTCTACAAAGTGCTGGGCACACCATATCCCCAGAAGAACTTGCCCTTTGTGTGAGGTGTTATTTTCCCAGAGTCTGCTCTCTAGGTGCTACATTTCTGGTTTGAGATATATTGCACGGCTGGCATATATAGGCTGAATCTGTCTGTGTGTGTTTCCAGTACTCAGCACTTGTTTAAAATCAAATTCTCTACCTGTATTTGGGCTTGCAGAACCTGTCTGGTTTATGCTGTGTAAGGCTCCTTGTCACAGATACCTTTGAGGAGGTGTCAGAGAGTAAGTGCTTTCCAAACAACCTGAGCATGTTGGGGAACTGCAGTAACAAAATAATAGTAGTAATAATAATAATAACAATAAGTGTTAGTAGTGAAAATAGATGTTGCACAAATAAAATGAGCTTCCTGTATTTCCCAAATTATATCTTTTTTTACTATAGTTACCTTAAAAAAAAAAAAAAGGTTTTCTCCATCTGCTTCACAGATACATATGTTAAGATCAGTCTTTAAATTCCAGAACTGACAGAAGGTCAGTTGTCAAGGCAGTTATCCAACCAAGAGGTAGGAAACTTGATAAGCCAAAAATAACTTGGCACTATTATATCAAAAAGACGTGAATTCTGTGCATCAGTTAAATACCATGAAGATGTAGCTGAGCAGGGAGAGAAGCACTCCTTGACTTTCCCTCTGCCATGATTAAAATGGAGATGATGTGTGATATTCCCATTGCTCTTAAAAGTTCAAATGGACTCAGATTCATGGGGCTGCAGAGGTGGTTCAGTCTAATGATCACTTAAATTCACTCTTCACATTGCTTTGGAAAAAGAAAGGGTGGTCTTGGGAGTAAAGTGGACGTTTATGACACCAAGGAAATTCTTGGATCTGTTCTCTGCTATTGCATTTCTTTGCTGGAATGTCCACTTAGCTGACCTGTATCTCAGTTTCTCCAGTTGTCTGAAATAATCTATAGGTGGCATTTCCAGGGTTTTTTTGAATGAATGAGCTCTCTTTGAATTTTAGCTCTACCTACTGCTGTTGGTTCTTACAGCCTGATGCTTGCTTCAGGGCTTCTCCAATTTTGTTCCTGCATGCACTGCCCTGGTAGATAATGAGGAAGATGAAACCATTCTGCTATGGTCAGGTCTGTTCTGACCCCAGCCTTTTCTGCTTCCAAATTGAGATAATCAGCTTCTTGATGTTTATGTTTTGGAAATAAACTGCCTAATAAAGATGGAGATAATGAGAACAGATAGTAATGAGGGATGAAAAACATGATACAACTTCACCCCTCTTGGGAGGGGGAGTTACACGGCGGGCACCGTGTTGTTAATGTATGTACATAAGGGGAGTGGTGAAGAGAAACAATTTCAAACAATCTGGGGCAGAAATAGGGTTACTTGAAACGTCTTTGATGTCACAGACTGTACTGCAAGTCCTGACCTATAAATTTTTCATTTGACCTTATACTTTGCATGCATGCTTTTCTGGTGTAATATAGAAGCTTAGGTCTGCAGTAGAGGGGAAGAAAATAAATCTTAGCTGGTTACTGTTTGCTGCCAAAAACTAGCAGAGATTAGAATGTAGGTTTCTCAGCATTTGAGAGCTGGGCACTGCATCTCTCTGAAGTATATTTGATGCCACAACCTCTGGTTTATTAATGTATGAATACTTCTGGTGTCTGAGGCCTTTCTTTCCAAAAAAGTGTCACCATCATGCTCCAGCATTGCCTGTTGCTTGGTAATTGCTCTGCTTTTCTGGCAGGGAAGACATTTGAGTTTGAATCCTTGTTAGGGAATAAATTGATTAGATCTTCCTCATTTCTTACAATTCTTATTCTGAATAAGTGTATGAATTTAGGAGAAGCAAGTGAAATAGGGAAGATACCAATGCCAGACAATGTTCTGTACTGAGCTGAACATGTCTTCTGGGTGTACTTACCAGATTGACAACTTTTGGCAGGGAAACCATGTGTTTAATGTTCCTGAGGAGATCTGGGCATCTAGTTCATACTCTGTTAGGATGAAGATAGTCCTGTTCTAGCTCAGCAGTAGAACTCTAAGTGCCCAGTCTAAAATTGACCTCTGTGTCATCCATGGGTGACTGCAGGGGGAAGTGGTGGCTGAAATCAGGGATCAAGGGCTGTGATTCTGGAGTTGGAAGCCTCTGTTCCAATATGCTGAAGTACACTCACAAATCCAGCTATCAGCCTTTTACCATGCAAGTGTATCCAAGCAATATCACCTGGGAGGTATCCATACCTTCTCAAGTCATTTAGGTGCATTAGTACTGGTTTCAGTAGAGTGATTTTCCTATAAGCTGTCAAACTTGCTGGGAATATTTGATTTGACTGTAATTAGAGGCCTTTGATGAGTAATAATACCTTACAAACAGAGTCCTAATTATATAAGGGATGAATGAGCCCTAACTGAGTGATAAACATGTCTGTCAGTGATATCCCAGCACATATCAACTTGAAGTTCATACAGATTCCTCACTTGTGGTGTTCCCTGGGCACTGCTGAATTACAGTCTCCTTAGGTTCAGATGTTGTGCATGCATTGGGATTGACAGTGTCACTATGGGATCTTTGTGGTTTAAATGTTGCTTTAGGCTTAGAAGGAGAAATATGTCAATACAGGTCTTTGCAGCTTGGCAGACAGCTCTGGATTCACCTTGTCAGGTCTTCCTAATGCACCTTGCTTTGGGAAAGGAAAGTGTCTTCTCAAGGGTGTGCTAGGCTGTGATCATTACTTCATGTGAGACTTCCACATTGCAGTGTGTCATGAGTCATGCTGATAATTGAGTACCCCCTGACATGAAGCACAGTGGGCTTTAGGCAACTTCAGATTTCCATTTAGTATGAGTAATATACCATGAGATGTGCCCTGTAATGATCATAGAGACTTTATATTTTAAAAACCCAAACTTGTTAATTTTACCAAGTTGAAGTTTATCACTAAAAGTCACTGGGGTTTCCATTCCACGCAGCTGGAGTTTATTTTTTCCCCTCTTGGCCATTTTTGAACTACAGTGAAATTTTAACAGGCTCTCTTGAGGTCCAGAAAAGCATGTAAAGTTTAGCTGCTCCCTGGTGTCCAATTCAAGAATCCCCAGAATAACGCTGTTTGGTAAGCAACAGAGTAATTCTCATCCCCTAGTTGCCCCTGATCCCTCTTCATATGTCCTGGGGGAAGACTGGTCCTTGATGAGTGACAAATTTCCTTTCATGGAGTTTTACTGCATGGTTTAAGGTCCCTCTCAGAGAGCTGGTTAATTATAAATCACATGCAACTTCTGGCAAAGCTCAGGGATCTTGAGTTAATAACTTCTAGTGATAACTTCTTGACTTTTTTAAAATCAATGGAAGACTTGGTAACAAAACACTTCTCAGGAAGGAACCAGCTGTACTGTTGATGTTTTATGTAGCCTAAAACGAAGTTGTTAGCTGTCCTCTTCTGAGATGAGAGAGCTTTTAGGCTGCAGATAATGTACAGTCTCAGACAGTCAGGATCAGGCATGCCATAATTTTCAGTCTTTAAAGTAGCCGTGGTGTTCTGGCAGTTCCATGGGATATACACCCTTTACCAAACAAAGAAAACAATTTCACATTTCTCAATCCAAAGGCCATAGGAAGAGATTCCTCCTTCCAGAAAATCAGCTTCTTCTAAGGGAAAAATAAAGCTGGTCTTTTCATAATGAGACATGAATGTTCCTGTCCCAGTTAATTATGAAAAAGTCATTAAAGTTGAGACAATCATGGCTATGAAAGAATGCTTGGCTTGACCCTGGGTATGAGAAAGGAAGGGCTGCACTTGTAGATTTATGGACAACTCAATAAACAATAGGTTTAATAGTGCTTGCATATGGCAGCAAACAGCAGGTAAATGATGATTAAAATGTTCTACAATCAAATATTTCTAAATAAAGCTATTTTTTTTGAGAGAATGTACTCCTGATATGAAAAGCTGGGAGCTGATTGTGCAGTTTTTAATGCAACATGGCCATGATCTTATTTTGTTTATTTAAAGTTGTAGACAGTTGTTTTACATGGTAAATACAAGGATTATGATAGCAGATACAGAGATAAATTCATTCTATGTAGAATATACCCCAAGAACATAAAGATTTTATAATAGTTAGAAAGGATATTCTTGTTCAGATTGTAGCCCAACACTCATCATCCAGAAAAAGAAAAGATCAATAAATCAGCATCACGTTCCTTAAATACATCCAATATACTTTCTGGTTCATATCAACAATAAATTGGTGTCCATTTAGGGAAGTGGCATCAGCAGCCTTCTTGAAGCAGTTATAAAAATTCAATACATTTGAAGAAAGTGAATAAATATTCTCATTTGATTTGCCTCTTACAGCACAAAAAGCCAGAAGTTTGAAAAATCCATAAAATACTTGTCAGTTTTTGGAACTTTTTTTAACAATCTCCCTTTTAACAAAAGTTGTGAACATGTTAGCTCAGGTATTGAAATGCAAAATAATTTTCATTTCTGATTTTGCTTTTGGTTGCTTCATGAGTGACTTGCATGAGCATTTAACAGCTGAAATATGAGTTCTGCCATCCTGCAGACTTACAGATACTCTTTGTAACTCTGATCTGTTGACTGATTTATTCCTCCCCTTGTCTCCTTGGCGAGAGTTCAGATTCATTCTAACAGAATCATTTCAAAATGATTAAGCTCAGTTTCCAGTGCTGCAGGTAGACTTCTGCCTTTTTCTGCTTGGTTAAATTACATTACCTTGGAGTAACTGGCTGGAGAATAAGCTTGTACAACCACTTTACTACAAGATGTATTTTACTGAGGAGAGTAACCCCATGGCTGGGAGAAGAAATATTCCAATTGTTTAAGGGGAATCTCCCTAGTTTTGATGAGCTATGTACTTCTAGCTGGTTTTCTCTAAATAATATTAATCTCTTCAGGACTAGCTGAGCTGCACTAATACATGCTGGATACAGACCAGTTGCTGAACCAGAGCTGTGTTTTCTAACATGTAAGACACTTAGGGGGGGGGGAGGTTAGAAGCTGTAGGTCTAAATAATGCTTTAGAAAGTGGCCACTTAAAATGAAATTTTTGTTTTGCTGTGAGAATTTTTTTCAGTAAGTGTTAATTTACATCTGCTCTGTTGAGTGATTCTAAAAATATTACGTTTTCCAAACTAACTCACCTTTACAGCCTCTCATTTTATGTCCAAGAAAATTAGGTTATTTTGGTTTGGTTCCTCTCAAACTCTTGTTTTACTTCAGGTGTTCCCAGTTTTCCATCCCTCACACCTCCTGTGTTTATAAACAGTCATCAGCAATGGGCAGGGAGAGGGGATTTCATCCAGTCTGGGGAGTTTTTTCAGCCTCAATGAAACAAGTCCCATGTAACTGTTCACCCTCATCTCCTGGGCTTTCAGAGAATGTCTCAGTAGATATTTTCCCCCTACACTGACCAATCTCCAACAGATCACATTTGCTGCAAGATTCCCCAATCTCCCTTGTCTTGGCACATCTGCTTTATGGTATATGATGTTCCTTTTAAGAGATATCCAGCTGCAAATTACCCTGACAAATGGGAATTCTCTGCTAGTGTCTCATTAGTGTAGCTACAGCAATGCCAGCAAACCCCACTAACCTCAGACATAGGACATACTTTAGTTATATCAGCATCCAAACCAGGCTGTGCCCGACTACAAAGCCTCGAGTCCCTTCTTGGTGGGATTCTTTCTCTGGGGTTGCCACAGCTAGAACTGTGTGGGAGAACAACCCTGCTAAAGCACAGCCCCTTTCACAGGGCCACCTACCAGTTTTTAACAGCATAACTCACACTGAGAGCTTGGCTCTCATGGGACACAGCTGCTGGGTTTGAAGCTTGTTCAGAAAACATCTTACCTGGGAGTAGAGAAGGTTTTTTTTTCCTTCCTGAGTTACAACACATCTTTCTGTTTACAGAGCATCTCAAACTGCAGAAATCAAACATTAGAAATTAATGAAGACCGAGTTAAATTGCCAAAAGAATGCTTCAAATTTATAAAAGCTAATGTTCTATATGAGTACATTATTTATATATAATCTCCTCTAGCTGAGGGAACATGGATACTTCTAAACTTTTTTTCTCATGGACTTTACTGGTTTTAAGTTTTTCCCACCTTCTTCTGTTTCTCAGAAAGCGACTTTTTAAAGCCAGATCATGCTTTATGGGTGTAAGGATATAACCTTTTATGATCTGTGGGAACAAGGATCTAAAGACAGTGCTATAGGATCAGCAACTGGGACTAGAGTAGATGAGAGCCATGGAGGTGTCAGTCACATTGACAAATTTTTAAAGCATTTTTCCAATGACTAATCATGCCAATGGCCAGATTCCTTTTCCAGCTGCAAGGACAGTGCACACTCATAAACCCTGGGGTCCTTTTAATAATTTGAGACTTGAATTTAGCTAACAGGATAGAGAACTGGAGCAAGTAATGGGAATAAGTATCCTGATAGCCAAAGACCAGAGCTGGCTCCTGCCCTTCTCCAGTGACTGGGTGTTGTTGCCTGTAAATTGCTTGCTCTGGGTGATCTCATCCAGAACAGGTTTGGAACAGGTTGCCCAGGGAGGTTGTGGATGCCCCATCCCTGGAAGGGTTCAAGGCCAGGTTGGATGGGGCTTTGAGCAACCTGGTCTAGTGGGAGAGAGATGTCCCTGCCCCCACAGCAGGGGGGGTTGGAACTAGATGATCTTCAAGGTCCCTTCCAACCTTAACCATTCTATGATCCTTAAACAATGATCTTTGTGGATCCTTCTCCCAAACAATGTGGAGGAAAGTCTGTGAGGATGTAATCTGTGGCTTGTCCTGTCACTGTTCTACCCTGCTGGAGGTCACGGCCTTGAAATAAAAGTATGTAATGTAGATTACTGTAGGCAAAGTAACTCCATGCCTTTAAGTGGTTCCCTTGTGCCTCTCAGAGAAGGAATAAAGAAACTCCTTATACACAGCTGATTATGACCTCACCCAAGAAATAAACCTTTTTCACACTCCCCCGAAATCCCATTTTGGGTCTGAGAATACAGTTTAAATAGCAAAAAAAAAGCTGCTTAAATTTCTTTTGTTGGCATCTGCATTGTTAGTGCCCTTTCCCTGTATCTTTTGGAAGTAGTTCTGTTAGAATCCTGCAGCATTTACCTTTGCACTGCTGGCTGGGCAGTGCTATGAGTAGCACAGCTAGTAAATACTCCTGGTATTTAAAAGAAAGAAAAAAAAGAATTTTTGTTCTGTTTTTTGCCAATTTTCGTATTAAATGACAGATTTCTTTTCCCTATCATGAGGGGAAGAGGGTTTGGATTTTTATTTTTCAACTTTGAGAAGAAAAAATTAGTCCGGTGCTGGCTAGGAAAATTTTTAGCCAAGATTCTCCTTTGTAGAACAATGACCACGTTGAGCTTTGTAGGATCTTGCTACTTTTCAAAGCTAATTATTTCTGGAATTCTAGAGTGATATTGAACATGGTTTTCAGGCTTATGTATGACAATTTTATGACACATAAGTAAAAATCTGTAATAAAGATGAAGGTTTTGCCATAGCTATGCACGCCAGGTACAGCCAGTTGCTCAGAGCTCCTCAGACTGCCTTTGGGCTCCAGGATGAACTGGAGCAATTTGAATACTAGCCTGAATTAAACAGTTGTCAGCAGCTCTGTATATTGTGGTGGCATCTGAGAGGTGGCACCAGATGACAGCAGCTGTCCCCTGAATGTTGGAAAAAAGAACCTATTCCATACCCACTAACACCAAACCTGCTGGCTGGTCCTAGATCCTTTTTTTATAATCAAAGATACCAGCTTTACATCAGCTGTTGACAAAGTTGTCCTAATTCATAGACTTGCAACACTAAATGAGCTTTCATTAGAGGAAATAAAATATATTTTAGTCCCCAGTTAAGTGTATTAATGCTTCAGGAAAACTAAAACTAAGATTTAACTTCCAAAGCCAGAAAAATATGTTCCCTGATTTTCTTCTTTTTGCCCAGAAAAGGTGATATGCTTTATTCTGAAGGACCATAAGACAAATGACAGTTATTAAAAAATAATAATGAAAAAAAAAAGAAACCAAACCACAAACCCAATGTTTATTCCTCTAAACCATTCTTAGATATTTTCCTGGATTTTTTTTCTCCTCTTCTCCATGTAGTAGAAATGAAGACACGGGTATATATAGTACAAAGTAAAAATATATATTTTCATATATGAAAGAATTTAAACTTCTAAACCAACTTTAATTTTTCAACTCTCATTTTGATAGTTTTGTGCTTCAGCTACATTTTGCTTCTGGAGTGGAAGTGGCAGGCATGGAAGAGAAAAGGAAAGCTTATCTCCAAAAAACCTTCTGTGGTATTAGTGCATTTGTCTTCTAACACAGTGTCCTGACTTCAGCTGGGATAGAGTTAATTTTCTTCCCAGTAGCTGGTACAGTGCTGGGTTTGGGATTTGGTGTGAGTGATGTCAGTAACACACTGATGTTTCAGTCGTTGCTAAGTAGCACTTCTCCCAAGTTAAGGATTTTTTGGTTTCCCCTGGTCTGCCAGTGAGCAGGTGCAGCAGAAACTGGGAGGGAGCATGGCCAGGATGGCTGACCCCAGCTAGCCAGAGGCATATTCCATACCATGGGACATCACAGTCTATAAACTGGGGGGAGATGGCCAGGAGGGGTGGATCAGTGCTTGGACATCAGTGGTGAGCAATTGCTTTGTGCATCACTTCTCTTTTCTTGGGTTTTATTGGTCTTTTTAATATAGATTCCTTTCCGTGATGATTATTTTATTTCTATTATTGTTATTATTTTATTATATTTTAGTAACTAAACTGTTCTTATCCCCGCCCATTAGTTTGAATTCTTTTTAAGAATTCTTTTTAATTCTTCCCCCATACTACTGGGAGGGAAGAGGAGTGAGAAGAGTGGCTGTGTGCTGGCTGGGCTTAAACCACCACCCACTGCAACATCCAGTATAAGTGTTTATAACAGACTTGCAGAACTACTACTTCACTCTGCAGGTCAGAAAATACAACTTTCTTGGGGAAAATTCTTGAAAAGAGTATGGGTGGTCATGCCAGGTCCAGTGGTATGTACCTTTGAAGCATGAAAAAGCAAAAGGCTTTCCTAGATTGAAACTTCATCTGTGTAAAATGTTAATGGGTCAGTTCATGTACATTGTAAACAACCCAGGTGGTTTTCCCACATCCTCTCAGGCACTTTGAAGAGATATTCATATTCAGTGCAGTGATTTAAGCCAAAATGTCTGGAATAGGTAACGTGTTAAAAGCAGTGACCTTTATCTGACATTGTTATCATGATCTGACACAGCTCCTTCTTTGGTAGAGGTTATGTTTGAAAGGATCTATAGTTCAATGTGCCTAAAGCTGTTGGAGAGCTGTAGAAAATGTAAAGTAAATACCATTCTGATCTTCACTTTGCAGCTGGCTGCCTCCTACACTGGTGGTGTGATTCTTAGAACGTGTGCTTTGTTTACTCTTTTGAACATCTGCCACAGACAAATCACATGGTTGGAACTCTATAAATGTGCAATACACAATGTATCTCCCCAAATTGGACAAAACCCTAAAATTTGACAACTTTTTAAGAAGGTACAACATAGAGAAATAACGCAGTAGAGTGGGGTGGTGTAACCCAAGGGAGGCTATGAATAAATATATGGGGAGGTTCTTTTTTAAAATCCAATCAAGTGTAGTGTTCCCCATTAGACAAGTGTCTTTGGTGGCTACTCAAGACTTATAAAGATGACCATCTATTGACATGAGTACTGCTTAGGGCTGCATTTGTCATCACTACAGCTCTTAATGAGATGCTGAACACACCAAGAAACCTTTGCAGCTTCAAAATTTGCTTGATAGCTCAAAGCAAATGAAAAAAAAAAAAAGAAATCTGGAATTGTTTCCAAATGTCTGTTTTTTCTCAGATCAAAACCTGAATTTTTAACTTGAGGAAGACTTGATGCTTGAGAGAACCTGTGACATTGAATGCGTGGTTCTGGGAGAACAAAAATTAAATCCTAGCTCGAGTGATTCAAAACACCACTTTAATTCAGGCTGAGGGAAAAGTGTCGTCACTGCTGAGGCTCAACCACAAGGGTAAATGTCCTTCTTTGGTCATTGCCAGAATATTCTGAGTCTCTCCAGTTTATTTTTTTCTTTTCTGTAAATAGAAGTGCTATTTGGCTGCAAAGTGCTTCTGTGGATGTGAAACATCAGCAATTGGAAACTTCCCTGTCTACCTCTGCTGTTATGGTTGTAGAGTCACACGTCATTTCTGAACACCATGTAAAGGCTTCTCACCATCCCTTGGTGTTTCCCAGTCATGTCACAGGTGGAAGCTGGCAAATGTCTTGTGTTTCTAACAGGTATCTTTGTTCTTTCATGGCATAGTGTGAATTACAAAATTCAGTGAGCCACAGAACTGTCCACCGTTGAGTGTGGATACTTTGTGCAACTGCACAAATTTTAAACATGTTCTTATTTCCCATGGTGCAAATCATAGAAACCCCATTGGTTTGGTGCCTTTTTAATCTCATTCAATTTTATGCGGCATGAACTACAAGGGCTTTTACTTCTTAACTTTTATGTCTGAGGTATATGTAGCTTAAACTACATTTTATACCATTTTTGGTTAGACACATTTCCCAAACTGCTGTAAGTGAAATCTGCTTTTGGCATATATGACATGTACAGTCAATAAAGAAAGAAGCATAAAACATAGGCTTAAAACACAGCTTCAAACCTTTTAATTGTGCGGCTTTGAGTCATATTGATTTACAAGATTACTACTCTTATTTCCAAGGCAACACAATCCTGAGAGGAATCTAGCATGGATAGAACAGATTAACCAACAGCAAAGGCAGCATCAAGGGCAGCCTGTTTCTTCTGCTTCATGCAAAGTTTTTTTAAACTGTGGTGAGATGGCCTCCTAAAGGGAAGGAAGAAGGAATTAAGGTGTATCTTAAGGAGTAATGGTTTTAAACTAGAGAAGAATAGATTTAGACTGGATATTAGAAAAAAGTTCTTTAACACGAGAGTGATAGATCAGTGGAATGGGCTGCCCAGAGAGGTGGTGGAGGCCCCATCCCTGGAGTCATTCAAGGTCAGGCTTGATGGGGCTCTGAGCAACCTGCCCTAGGTAGAGATGTCCCTACTTGTGTAGGGAGGTTGGACAAGATGACCTCTAGAGGTCCCTTCCAGCCTAAAACATTCTGTGATTCTATGATCTTAGCTTGCTTCTATGTATCCACACCACCTGAATGAGCTGATGGATCAGGGACAATAGCCTTCTCTTGGCTGCAGCCCTGGCTCTCTGGGATATAGCTTTTTGCAGCCTCCAGGCTCTCTACAAAGAATGGAAGTTATCCATAGGACTTCTAGGAAGAAGGTTGTCCACAGGGAAATAGCTGGACCAAAAGGAAAATTGAGGCTGCCTGTCTCATCACATGCCTTAGAGTGGAAGTGCCTGTGGGTGCCAGGCTGAGAAGTAGAAGTAAAGGGGAGCATCCCTGTCTCCCAGGCAGGCTGTGACAGGGAAGGAGGCAGGTGACCTTTTAATTTAAATGACCATTTTCATTGCAAATGGCTGTTGCTGTGGCTGCTTCATACACTTTTAAAATATTGCCTGCAGAACAGACTGGAAAATGCTGTGACTTTCAATTGCAGAGAGCTAAGAAGAAAAAAAAAAAATCAACAAAACATATTTCACATTTGTTATTGCTATGATGAGTCTTATGGTAAAAGCTAAGATGTCCCAAATAACTCTCATGGGTGATACTGCAATTTGTGAGCAAAGTGAGTAGTGGATTGTCACAGAGTCAGTGGCTGTGCTGATGGCCCAGAAACTTCTCTTTGACTGGCAGAATCTCACCACAGCATAGTGGTGGAATGAGAGTAACCACTTCATCTTCCTTATGGATATGCTGGCACATCTCCCTTTCAGGCTAAAAGCAGGAGGGGAAAAAGAGTTTATACACAGGGTTTTGAGACTGTCCAGCTTTTCAAAATAAATCAGGCTGTGTTCCTGTTGCAGAGCAGGCACTCCAGCTGGGGTGGAAATGCATCCTGATTGCCTCTGACAAACTAAACTGCAGTGCCTGACCTTCATCTAAAGAAAGCCAGCGTGGAAGTCCATGCCCAGTCTGTGTTTTGGGTAATATTTTATACCTGTGTGTCAGGATTCAGGGTGTGGAGGCATCCACAAAGCATCAGCTTGACTCCAGGAGTGCTAGAGGAGGAGTTAAGTAAAAGTTTAAAGAAAGTGGGAGATTTCAGTGTGTAATGCTGAGACTGGCTGGTTGGGGTTTTGGACCATACTTGTCTGCCATATAGGCTGAGGCACCTCTTTGAGATTCTGCTTCTTTCAAAAAATGCAGGTAATGTGGCAGCAGGGAGAACATGTCAATAGCTCCTTGATGAGAGTAGCCCTTTAATAAAGCAAACACTGTGGCAGTCTAGCCAACTGTTTTCTACTGCAGTCCACTCTAGTTGCTGGGAGAAAACAGGCTGTACCAAGTAAGCAAAAGTGGGAAAGAGCATCTTGAAATAGTAAAGGACACAGGATGAGACTTCTGAAGAAGAGCTCTAGTTCTAACACCAGCAAGAGGCTTTCCAAACATGTGAAGCTGAAGCACAGTGATGTTCACTAGAGAATTAACCAAGGGTAAAAAACATGCTTCTGGTACAATTATTAGAATCATTTAAATGCTAGAAAATCCTCTGTTGCTATTCAGTTGACAAATAAAATCTATATTTGTTATGAGCACTGCCATACAACTTTGGGCTTTGAAAAATGGTACTTTTAATTAAGTGGTTAGCCTTGCCAGCTTAGAGAGGACTAAACTACATGGTTGTGACTCTATTAGTCAAGAAGTCTTGTGTTTGATACAGATATCAACCATGCTAATGTTCCTGCTGCATATCTCACTCTGAACAGCAAAACAGAGGTTCTCTTTGCACTTTTTGATATACCAATTTTATTCCACCAGATTAATACAGAGAAAATCTAAATTTACCCTGGTAGATATTGTGTGAGGCTTGCACTCAAAAGGATTGGCAAGAAGCACCTTGGTGCAGAGCAGATATTCCTGTCTTGCTTTAGAGTTTGCTGTGGCCATGGAATCTGCCAAAGCAACTGGCACTTCTTCACTGCAGTCTTCTGTACGTGAGATTATTTCCACAATGTCTACTAAACATCCATCCAGCCCTGATGTATTCTTTTACAAATCCAGTCTCTGTAACATTAAAAAATATGGTTCTTCTCCTTATGAAGGATAAGTATGGGATATTCTTACATTCTTTAGTGTTCCTAATGGATCTGACTCTGCTTCACAGGCATGACTTTGCTTTGGGGACCTCCCTGAGCAAATTATTATAGCTTTGATAAATGTCTGATATGAATCTGAACAAATAATTCCAAAAGCAAGGTATCATTTTCATCTCTGTTCAGCAATAACAAGCGCTCTGAAGGAATGAGAGCTTTTTAAGTCTCTGAGTGGGTGGATATACTCTAAACACAAGTATCTTCAGATGCTATCCTTGAAACTAAATAGTTAGTTCTTTAGGTCTAAAGGCTCACTCTGGAAAAATCCTGGGATCTTCATTCTCTGAGCAGCTGAGGTAGGCCAAAGAAGCAGCTGGCTGTTACACCAGCAATCTTGCAAGATGACCTGACCAGAGGCACTGTCATGTTTAGCACTCCCATCTCTACTTGCTGGAGCTCTTGTAACTGTTCTGAGCCATTCAGTGGGTCATAATGGAAAAGAGAATCAAATCCCAAAGTGATGCCTCTTGGGGTGAGGAGATCAAAATCACTGACAAGACAATTAATTAATTATTTTGATGGTCCTGTGCAAAATCAGAGATGTTTGAGAACATTTCTGAACAAGAACCCTGGTTGCTTGCAGTTGTTATTCACTGGCTTGTACTTCTGGAACCTCTAACAAGTTCTTACACTAAAGGATAAATCCTGGGTGCACTAAAAGATAAATCCTGGGTGCTCTAGGCACTACCATGTGTATGAAAGAACACGATAAACATTGTTGCTGCTACTATACTACATAATGCAAGAATAAATAAAGATAGTAATAAAACCTGATGCATTTGTATCACACTGTGCAGGCAAGATCAATTGATCACATAAATAGTGTCTCACTCCTGAAATGCAGCCACCTCTAGGAAGGAACACCACGAGTGTTGTCACACTGCAGAAGAATTTGGGACAGGAAATGTAAAAATACTGACTACAGCTGCCTCAGTGCATGAATTTATACAGTTGTATTAAATTTATGCACTGGATTTTCTTGCTTAGAAAATTCGGGAGCATATCTGATTAAAAAAAAGCCAAATCAGTGCATGATTATCCCTCTTTTCCCAATCAATACAATCACCCCAGCAGGGTAGCTTATTCAAAAGCACTCATCATATCTGCTTTGTGTGTAGAAAGACTCTTATCACCTCTCTGTGATTTTATAGTGGTGAGTATTTTTCTAATGCTGCTTCCATTTCAGGCACTGAGCCGTGGATCAGGGTCACAGATATGACCAGAGAAAAACAAGCATAATCTACTATGTGTTTGTCAAACTTAAAACTTTGAAAGCTCTTGTGCTCAAGGCTTACAGCAATAAATTGAGCCTTCCTAATAAATCACAGGCCTGTGTTTGCCAGCCGTATAAGAGATCCTTCCCTATTGTCTTTCTCTTTTGCTGAGGTAACTCCAGCTTTCTTCGAAACGCCCCATTTACATCTCTCTCAATCTAAAGACTATTTCTCTTTCCTTTTCTGCTGTCAGGGAACTGCCTCTTCACTTTCTTTCAGGGTCCCCGTGTTTGGTTTTGGGTGGCAAGGATATTTAGATTAAAAGTATCCACTAGAAGAGCAGGGTAAGGATATGTGAATTCTGTTACTTATACATCCAGTCCAACTGCCAAAACATCTGCCATCCACCTACACTGTTACACTTCAAGCCTTGCTAACATACTTTTTTCTGAACTCTTAGTCATTTTTTGCATAGTCAGAGTCCAGACATAGCTGGTGCTTTAGTAAGAGTCTTAACTTTATGTTGAGGACAGACTGTAGCTCCGGCCTAGTATGAATCAAAACCACTGCTTTTCATCTCACAGCTCAACTATGATTCTGTAACCATCCTCCCTCTTCATTTTCTTTTGCCCTGGCTGAGAGTGAATCACAGAAGAGCAAACTCAGTGCCTTCCTGCATAGCCACAGTGGTTGCCATGGGTGTAATCAAGGTAGTTGAGAAACCAGCTCAATAGAAGTCTCGGTCTTGTAGCTGAGCCCACTTTGAGCAGGAGGTTGGACTAGATACCTTCTGAAGTGTTCTTCATCCCAGATAATCATACCATGATCCCATGGTTGTAGGATCCTATGTGTCTGTACCAGCCGTTGTGACTTTACTACAGCAATACTCTTAGTTTAGGGTAGGAGAACTTAAAGCTAAGACATACTCTATATTTTTAATGTAGATTAGGTGCACTCTAAAGCCTGCTCTGGGCTGCTCAGGCTTTGCTAGTAGTGAAGAAGAGAGGAGAGGAACAAGCAGTTACTTGAGCTGCTATGATTTTTTTTTCCTTACTATATTTTTGGCCATCTCACTTGGTTCTCCAAGGTTGAAGGCAGACCTATAAGACATTTAGAGAACTACCAATATCTGAGTGCTACAGCCAGCATGCTCACCCCAAAATCAGCCTTAGTGAAATGGCAAACTGAAATTTAGTCCAGACTGTCTCATGTCTCAGTTTCCTAAGAAGCAATTTCCCTATTATTCTCTTAACCCACCAACAGTCTGAAATTTCATTATCTCAGTGTCTTACTATCCTAGGATGTTCTGAAGGACTGTGGTGGCCAGGTCTTCTGATGGTGGCCTAATCATGCTTTGCTAATTCCAACTCAAGAGCCAGGAATGCTCATAAATATATTGTATGTTTATCAGCAAGGCAAGTACTTTGCTTTATTGCTTTTTTTCTTACACATTTTATGGTTGAATTCTGTTGAATATTCCTTTTTTAATGTAACAAAATAGCTCAAAAATTATTCTCCATGGTCTCTTCTGAGCTATGATATCATTACTGCTGCTGGAGTTATTTGAAAACAGTGATTCACCATATTTTATTATTGAATTTGCTTGTGGCTATCTCTAGGGCAAACTGAAAATAACAACCACCTTACCTCTAGAGAGTGGCTTAGCCAATCTGAAATCTAAACCCAAGCAAGTAAGATCAGATCAAGTATCATTCTAGTCATATTATTAATTGCTTTCTCTGGCAAAAACAATTCAACACCACAGGTATTGACTAATTAATTAGAGAGGGCAAAAAGATTTAAGAAGTGATTAGGAGAAAAAAAAGGATTAAAAAAATAATTCCGTGAAGTATCTTTTTGTGTACACTCACCACTGAATGGACATTTATGGGGTTTTAAAACATGGGGTTTAAAAATCCCTCTTTCAGGTGTTTGTGTTAACGACCATAGGGTTAAAATTAGTTGTCAGTAGAGCAGCACTGCAGTTCTTTTATGCAGTCTGTGGTCTGGACAAACTGTCCTTTTAAAATATGCCTTTCCTAGCAGAGTGGCAGCCAGGTACTGTAGCGATCACATAGAACTACACCAAGAATAATAACAACTATTTGTTTTTTATTATGAATTTAATATTGTTGAAATGTTTAGCTGACAAGTACGTTTGCAGCTCCACATGCAGTGAAATCCATTTTCATCAGCCTCTGCTTTGGGAGATCTATGCACTGTAATGGCATCTATTAGAATCTATGTGCTGTATCATTGCACATTATGGATAAACTTACAGATTTTCACCTAATGTTTGGGGGGTCATAAAGAAGGAAGAGAACTACAGAAAATGCTGTAATCTCTTTAGCTCCTTTATGCAGTTCATTTATAAAAAATTGTAAAATGGATAGTAAAATATTTACTAGTACTTTACAGTTCTCAAATGGCAAAAATTGAATTGTATAGTGTCTCACCTCTGCAGAAAGACAGCTGGAGTCCCAGGAAGGCAGCCACTGAAAGAAATGCACTTTTAACCAGTGTGCTGTGGGGACCAATACAAATCTCACACCTGTCCCTGCATCACTCGAATTGGGACTTCTGGTATTTACTGTAACTCCACAAAAGTCAAACAAATGTGGTTTGTTTGGGGTTTTTTTTGTCAGCTCAGGTGAGAGACTAAGGATATGTTTTCATAGCTGCAAATGATCTGATTGAAGTGGTATGAGGAAAAGTAAACAGCAGAAATTCAGCTAAGCTATTTGATTTTCTACAGTAGCAGACAATGAGCTCACCTATAGGTGCCCGCTTCTTGCAGCTCAGCTGGGGAATGATAACCTTTTAATTTGGAGTGTTTATTATAAAGTGTGTGTTTTCCTAGGAAAGGTTTTGATTCCCTAAAGCTCTTGAACTTTATCAGAGTGACGTATTTAAGTGAGGTGTGCGTTTCAAGATCCAAATCAGAAAAGTCTCCCGACCTTGTAGTTCCACAAAAGGGAAGATTCTAATGGGCTTTGGATCATATTATAACAACAACATGCTGGAAACATAACATTACAGTCATCAGTCTGAAAAACACTATTTCCCAGACCTTAGAGTTTCCATCTTTCAAATCAGCCTTTTTCTAGTTTCACCTCTACCTTACATGAACCAGTCTGTCCAGTCTAAGCTGCTCTCATTGCAGCTGGTTGGAAAGCAACTCCTGCCTTGATTGTACCATCCACAATAGCTGTGCAGGGATAATCCTCTTTCCAGTGCAAATCATAATCTGAGCACAGTTAACTCGCACAATCCGTGTGGATTTTATGGAATTTTTCATCCATTTGATGACACTTGAAGATGACTCAATACAGACTTAAGTATATCCCAGTGTTCTACCATTTTATAAATTGTTTTCTGTACCTTTAAGCAGAAAATCTTTTCTACTGGTGTTTCAGAGCATTTCACAACTATAGTCTTTCACATGTATTATGTTTTTTCAATTATTTTTTTGCCACTAGGTAATATGTTATTTAGGAAATGTAAATATACACATGCAACATTTCATGCCATGGATAATACTCCAGCATTCTCATTCTGGAATCCAACCCATGATCCATCAAATTGTAGAAAGCCACAAATAGAAATGAAATTGAAATGCAAGCATACACCTTGGAATTGCCTGTAGAGTGCAAAATAGAGAAAGGTTTTAGTAATTTAATCTTTAATAGGACTTTATCTGGCAAACAAGTTTGTTCCCTAAGGGAGAAAAGCCTTCATTAACTGCAGCTCATTCCCATTGTGTATTGGGCTAATTTTTGTAGTAATTTTGGAATAACCATCACCAGTCTACTTAACTTGAGCACTTGGTCATTACATTTCCTTGAAAGAAAAGAGAAGCAATATCCCTTTTTACCAATAAAGGGTTCTGTTCACCAAGGGGTTTCTCTGTTACCCTGCCCATTGTTGGCACTTCCATTTCCAGTGTTTCACCAATGGATCCCCAGGAATCCAGCTGTGACTCCCCAGCTGTTGGTGGGTGTGGTGGCAACTTTGTCCTGATGGGAGAGGTGGGGACCATGGCGTGGTCTGTCCACAGCATGACAGCCTGATTCCTTCTAACTGGGAAGTCACCTGTAGTCACCAAACCAACACTGGAAAGGATGGAGAGTCCTAAATGGTGTTCCCTTTGTGAGAACCACAGAATAAGAGCCAGGACCCAGTTTTCTACTGCCAGTCAGGAATCCAGCAGTGTTGTCATCTATAAAGTCATACTCTTGGTGCAGCTCCTTTTGCTGAACACCAAGTTTTCAACTCCCCTGGACGTGGTCAGGTTTTAGTCACCTTTCTGAAATATATATATATTTATTTGCTTAGCACCTGCTTTCCTCTGACTTTCTCGCATTACCAACCTGTTTTGGGCTTTGTTGATAGACACTTGGAGCTCAGTTACAATTTTTACATATAATATATAATAATAAATATTTGTCCATAAGGAAAATTACCATCCCTGTAATACATGAATATGTAACTGCTTAGAATGCAATCAGCAAAGATTAACTTTTTGTTAATTATTACTCTTGTGGTTCTGAAATCGTGCACATGAGCTCATAGAAACTCTGTTATTCTGTAATTACAAATATTAAAACCACATTGTAGCTGGCAAATGTGAAGTGGTCACAGTAGACTTAGCAAAATAACTTGTAAGAGTTTGTTGTTTTTTTATGAATTAGAAGGTGGAAAGAAAAATGGGAGGAAGAGATTTCATAGAATCATAGAATTGTCAGGGTTGGAAGGGACCTTAAAGATCATCTAGTTCCAACCCCCCTGCCATGGGCAGGGACACCTCCCACTAGAGCTGGTTACTCAGAGCCCCATCCAGCCTGGCCTTCAAAATTTCCTGGGATGGGGCTTCCACCACCTCTCTGGGCAACCTGTACCAGTGTCTCACCAACTTTGGCTAATTAATAAGAACTCTATTATCACAGCATCATGCCAATTATATGTACATATCCACCTATACTAGCACAGGCATCTCAAAACTGAGATGGTAACTGTGGTTCTTCAACTAAACGTTCTCTTTCCACACCCTGACTGTTCTAGATAAGAATTCAAGAGGAGCCTGAAGTAAGATTATCCATTAGTTGTAATTTAACCGTAGCAACAGCAGGTTTTTCAGTTTTTGTTTGCTACATATTTTAATTCCACTGACGTAAGAAGCAGCTTTTCCAGTGATTCCAATGGAGCTATTGTTTTTGCCCATGTTTTGCTACGCATGTTGAATATTGCCAGGCATAGGTAATGACAGATGATTTACTTCAAAAGGGTGTTTGAACTAAGCTGGCTGAGCCTGCGCTGAAGCAGATAAAAAGTGCTTGTAAGATCTGTTCTGTTCTTTCAGCTCTGCCTGGTGTGTTTTGGTTTGAGAGGCAGCAATGGGCAGCAGCAGGGGATGAGGGGTGGAGGATGACACCTGTGTTGCTGCAGATATCTTGTCTGACCATCTCCCCAAGAGTGTTTCGGAAGCAATTAGCAAACCAAGAAAGCTAAAGCTGAAAGTGTTGTGCTGCAGTTGCCTCTTGGTGATTTGTTTGGGTCTTTCAGTTCCTCCATGTGTTCATCAGTGTCTATCATGGCAGAAACTCTGGCAAAAATGGGCATAGAAATATACCGAGGTCTACTTTGTATTGATGCAAATGAGAGAATAAGTTCAGGCAACTACAAAAATATCCTTTTTTGGAAACGGGATCGGTAATGCTTTGTGTTATACTCCCTATGGAAAGAGGGTATTTACTTTTAAATTACTTTGCTATTATCAACCTCTTAAGATACCCAGAGATTATGAAATAATATAGCAAGGGGACAACTGCTTGAACTCCTGTTGGAAAATAAAGAAGCCAAATTGCTTATTTATCATTTTATCTGCTTCTCTTAGCTGTCAATCTAATTTTCCTGCCTCCACTGATCATATTTTTGCTGTCTGTTCCTTAACAGATTTTGTTTTGATTGCTTCTGTTCAGATTCTGTCTGTCATCTCAGTGTCTAAGCCGACCATATGTTAGCTTGACCCACTACCAAAAAAACTTCAGTTGGAGTTCACTTGAGAAGTTACTCTTGTTATTATTTGAAGATTTATTAATTTGTCAATGGCATCTGGTTCTTTACCACCTGCCCTGAAATCTGCTCTTGTTTTTTCACTGCTGGGAAAAAAATAATAATTTCTGCCTACAAATATAATCAGAAATAACAACTCTTCCAGCCTTTCTTCATGCCATAAGGTGTATTATAGCAAAACTGCATCTTTGTGCTACTAAAATCCTTTCTATCTGAGATATACAATGGGGAAATAGTACTATTGCCATTTGTTGCTTCAGAAATGGAGGCACAGTCTGATTCAGCTGATGTCAGTCAAAAAGATGGTGGTAAAATGAAGGCTGCTTCCAAGCTTATGGCCGATGTTGGAGAAAAAATTAAACTTTCCCCTTAATCTTTGAGGCTGCAGAAGTCACTCAGAGAGAAAGCACAGCCAGTCTTTGATCCTTGCCCTCTCTGACTCTCTGCTGCTGGTAGAGCCCACTAGCTCCTTTACCTCTCTTGCAGAAGCAGAGAGGGCATGCTGAGAAAGGTCTGAAAACCTCATCACAGGTTACTTTGCTTTATCCCTAGTATTGGCCTTGAGATCACTGATGGACTGAGCCATTGCATCTTGACTTTCCAGCTCATGGCATAGTGGTGGGACTGTTCACTCTGACTGAAAGAGACACCCAGGAGTGAGTCTGTGGAGGGGGGATGCACCTTCCCTTCTGCTGCTTTGGCAACGCCTCAAGCTTTGCATTTTTAGTCAGTCAGTGTTCTCAGAGCAAATCCCTCAAAGCTTACACCTGAGTCTTGTCTTTGTGCATGGAAATGAGACCTCTGCAGCTTGTGCCCAAAGCTGCTTTCTTTGTAATGAATTGTCCATCTTCCCTCTTTGATTCCCTGCTGAAACGCTGCTAAATATTGTGTGGCATTGAGCTTAGCCCTTCAAAGCAGAGTGATATATGAGAACCACAAATGTTGGAAGATACCCATGGGGAACATGCTGGAAATACCCCTGGGGAGGCAGAAGGAGAATGCTGTGCTAGGAACAGGTAGTTATTTGAATAATACAGAGATGTAATTTTAAAAAATTCATTCTTACTGTGGCGTTGACCTGGAGATAAGTCAGGCCATGTATCTCTCTCTTGATCAGGGTTCAATATTTATTCCTATATTTTTATTTGACTTTATAATTCCTACCTTTTCCCTTCAGCTACCCAAATGATACCCAGTGCATTTGCTGAACAGTTGTGTTTGTGTTATCTCTCCACTTGCTCAGAACTATAACAGGATGTTTATCTACTGAAGAAAAACCTGCCTCTCGTTTACTCTGCAAAGCACTCCACTGCCTTCACAGTAACTGTAGCTGCAATTATTGTTGGCATCCAGAGATAGTGATTTTTCTATTTACACTTCATGCCTGGCCCTTGTGAAGTTAATAAATGAAGTCAGCAGTTACATTATCATTTGATAGACTCATCACCTGATAGTAGCTGCTGAAATATGCAATAAATAAAGGTCCTAGAGGGAAGAAGAAGGGTTAGAAAAAATGACATTTTGTGATTTTTTTCAAATGGAATTGCATTTTTTCTTTTACCCTATGTGAAGAAATTTGATTACAGTTTTTCTGTTTTGCTCAGTATTTACTTTCTTTTGTTATTTTATAAGAAGTCACCTTCAGGAATTAATTAGTCCACGCATAATTTAACTCAAGATGCCGAACACAAAGCAAAAAAACAATAGGAAGAGTGACTTGGTGTTTTGCCGAGACCTTCACTGGCAGTACTTGGGTAGGGCTTGTGGTCTGTTGAGAGAGGGGCAGTAATTCCAGACCTGAGTCCAGCAGCCTCCACTAGAGAGCTTTTTTGGTGCTCCTTTGGTTGGCCTTAAAACTATTCCCTCCACACAGCTGGAAACAGCCCAGCCGAGATGAGGTAGAAAAGATTCAGCCTTAGCAGCAAACACAACCAGATCAACAGGAGGCAACCAAGTCATGCTAGTGGAGAAGTCCTTTCTGTTGTGAAATCAAGGGCAAAAATCCCATTTCAGCACAAGGCTGAGGACGGCTGGAATTTATCAATTATACCAAGGATTTGCCTTAGTGGGTTTCCTCTTTGAGCGAGAGCAAACACTATCATGACTGGCAGTATTTGCCTGGTAATAAGTGCTGAGCATAAACTCAAATAGACTATTCACCACTAAGCAAATAGTAATACCCACCTACACACGTGTCTGTTTATCCTGGCACTCCTCTCATTACATGTTTCAAATAGACAAGTGACAAAGTCATTGGAAGAGTTTAGCTTGCTGGTTGTGCTATAGGTTCTCTGTAGTGGTAGTTCAAGAAATAATAGTTCTAGTTCTAGCACATCAGCTAGAGGAAAATTTAGACACCCGTTCAAAAGTATAGTGCATGGGCACCACTGTTATTAAAGCCACTAATAATGAGGAAGCATCTAAACTGCTTGTGCCATTTAATTCTGAATAGCCTCCTTCACAGAGCTGCTTGATCTTTACCCTCTGTAACATGTAAACTATCTCCTGGATTATTTGATGGGGTCTTTGCAAAGCTTTGATTTGGAGTGTAACATGATGAATGTGTGTTCTTCCTCTCAGCCCCCTCCCCAAGCAGAAGGAAAAGAGTTTAGGTGTATGTGGAATCAGATTTAATGTGATTTCTGTTCCTTTTGAGACTTTGTTTTCTTCTTCATTGCATTAAGCTTATTAATTTCTTATCCTGCCTGATTCAAGGATGTAATGATGAGAACCAGTCCAATAATTTGCTCATTTCTTCTTTAGTCACAGGCAGCAGCAGCTTCTGCCAGGGAACAGGGGTCTTTGGTTCTGAACCCAGCATCTCTTCTGCTGGAGGTGCTTCTGCTCAAGAAGCTTTGCTTCTTCAGTACTCTGAGGATAAGAGCTGCAACTGTGTGCTTAAGCCAGCAATGATTGCTCTAAGATGAGTGTTCATTAATTCAGAAGCTTGATGAAGTAAGAAATCCTAGGAAAAGAGTATCCCTTTTCCCAACACCACACTCAAAGATGGCTCCAAGACCTTCTTTGCATTTGGGGCTAGTAATAAATAAAGCAGTGATTGCCAGGCCCCCTAGTTTGTTCTGGTTCTTTAGGACATTTCAGCACCTGCCCTTTACATAGATTTCTAATACTCAGTCAACTCTTCCTTGTCAGTCAGACCTGCCCGAGCCCCTTCTTCACCAAAGCAATGCACTAGATGCCAGTGACAACAAATATGGCCTATAAATATATATAAAAGATACATCTTTATAGATAAGATGTATACAAATATATAACAGTATAAAATAATAGTAAATATAAAAATAGTCCTGCTAGCATGGGCTTATCACACATTGTTTCCAGACTGTGAACTGTCTCTGCTTTCATTTTTCTCCTTAATGAAATGGAAAAAAGGGTAGAAGGGCTCAGAAAATAAATAAACAACGGCATACAAGGCGTTGCCAAATCACCCAGAGTTTTCTGCAGGTTGCGTGACCCATAAAAAATAAAGTGGTCTTTGTAGGTTTAGATAGGCAGAACTCAAAATACACTTAAAGCCCAAATGCTCACAGCTTAACTTGAGCAATCATGTAATCATAGAATGTATTGAGTTGGANGTACTATACTTGCAGTTTCCCTATATTTTTTTTTAAATATGCTTTTTAACCAGTGATCCCCACAAAGCATTCCCCAGTTCTCATTCTGCTGATCTCAGATGAGCTGGGAGCAGACAGAAGCTCAGGGGTGGAGGCAGAGGACATGTGCAATGGCTCATCTCACCTGTAGGCAGCTGGTGTCAGTTCTGCTGGTGGTTAGTGGCAGGACAAAAGCACCTAGTGTATATACACGTAGGCTCCTCTGGAGTCAAGATTAATGCCTTCCCATGGTACAATATGTGCAGAATTCATTTTTTTTCAAATTTAGTCCTTTTTATTATTTCCTAATGAAAAAGCTGGACAGAGCAAGTAATGCTTGAGAAGGTCATAATTAAAATTAGATGCCTTTTTTTACTACTATGAAATCATGATACAGTATCTTGTGATCACTAAATAACTACTAAACATGTTTCTCTGTGGAATGAAGTAGATTGTGTATTTTATTAAAGGGAGCTGAGCTGTTAGGAAGAAACAATATAATTCTGAAGAGTGGTCATACTGAATATTGTCAAAGTCAACAAAAGTCTATGAGAGTCTGTTCTTTTTCTTCTGTGAGTGTTTGATCAAGTCCATTATGGAACATTGTATCCTGACACCTCCCTGTTCCACAGAGGAATGGGCTGGCTGATTAAACAGTCATTTTCTGCCTCTGAACTGAAACTTATACATTATGGATGATCTGATTGAAAGTTTTAACATGAAATCCTAGTGACTTTTATATCAATACTAAAGCTGACATTAAATTCCATAAGGTTAACATTTCTAGCTGGATCCTTCAGGGAACTATGGATCACATTAGAATGTTAAATCTAGGAAAAAGATTGAGAAGACACACGTGCCAGGATATTCAAAGTTTACATAACTTTGATGCTTAACTCACCTTGGGAACCTTTATTTTTAGAAACAACCAAGATAAGGGAAAGGTGGTGGCTGTTGAGACTTAACAGGTTTTGTCATTTTGCATTGCAAAGTTACTTATATCTTAGGATTTATATTATCTGTGAATATCAGTTCCAGGTTTGCAATTCTAAATACCACAGAGCAAAAAAAAGCTGCTGAAAAATCACCTGTCTTGATGATGCTGCCTGTTTCTGAGATGTCGAAAGCAACTCAGATAATACACCAAAACCTAGTTGACAGAAGTCATCATAGTTATTTTTTTATTGCTCTCTATATCAGCTTGTTTTCATAACACAGACATTTTACTTTATGCAGGAACAGATGTATTTGTGATTATTTGCACTGAAATATCCAAACATTACAGTAAAGCAGCAATTTACAGTTGGCTGACTGTGTCTCATCTTTAGTATACAATTAGTGAACAATGAAAAACTCATTATCTTCTTATTTCATTAGAGCCAGGGAAGCAAACAATTAAATTTGGTGGTTTAAAAAAGATGCAAACAAACAAAAAGCATCTTGACTTCCCAGAAAGAACAAAGTGCAAGTCTTTCCATCAATGGCACTCGAGTGAAATTCATCAAAGGGATGTGCGCTCTTAAATAGGGTTTCTCTTAACTTTCATGCTAAGATAGAGAATGACAGAGAATAAGCTTATACATCCACCACCACTACTTATTCATATATTATAGGGTGGTACATGTGTAACATATATAGGAATCTAAGCATCTCTGAACTGTTTTACAATATCTTTCTTTTCTTTTTTTCCTTTCAGGCTTGGTTAGTGTTTGATTTAGGCCATGAAACATGGACTTTCTTTCTGTCTCAGCATCTGTAACTGTTGCTGTTTCGTTGACCAAATACTGCCTGAATCTTGAAAAACTCATGTTTTGGCAGTTTTCATCTTGCAAAAATGCATGAAGGTTAATTTTGGCATGCAAGATTAGCCCAATTTTAACAGTTTTAAAATACACAATTTTTCATATTTACTGGTTTTCCACTCATGCTTGTTACTAAAAAGAGAGAAATAAAATGTCAGTTCAGTGAAATTTGGGCATACCACCTATTAGTATACAGAAGACTGTTCTGTCTTCTCCTCTTATCTTTACCTTTAGTCCATTTTTCCTCTGATAAAAATCAAGCATCTAGGAATCTTCACTGCCAGTGTGTAGACATTCATGCTTTGCAGCAAGTGAGGTGATTCCCAGATTCAGAGGTCAATCTGCAGCACTTCTTTATCAGATGGCAGTACTTGGTTCTTCATTGATTCTCACATGCTATAGCTAGTGCAGCTTGAATTTAGAATCCACATGGTAGACAAGGATTGATCCTTCTTATGTAGGTCCATCAACACTGAATTTCACTAGGCTATTCACTCATATTCCAGTGGTCTGGAATGTCTTCACTTTTTCTCCCTTTCTTTCTTCTGCCTTGTCTGAAAAGCAGGTTGATTAATTAACAGGTTTACTAGAGTCCAGACTCTTCTGTAAGATACTGAACAATACATGTCCTAAAGTCCTGATTTGTTAAAGGTTGTTTGATCTCACTGGAGCTAACTTACATGTTTAACATTGAACAGAGCCAAAGGGTACAAAGCTGCTGTAGTGTGCAACCCTGCGATAGATCTTTTCCTCTGTGTCTCAGGATGGCAGAGAAAAGGATGTTCAAAAGCAGAATGAGTTGTCAGTTCACTTACTTCATGTTGATATTCACAAAAAATCAATCTAACTTTCTTTTATGAACTCAGGCTTACTTCTCCCTTTCACATCCCATGTCATTCTTCAGTTGTTGTTTCACCACATAATATTGACTGATCCCGCTGACTTGTTGCCCTTCAGCTTTCATGAACATTCTATTTTAAAGTGATAATTCTATTATTTGAGGGGACTTGCTTGTGGATGGAAATCTTGCTAATATCTTCTTATGCAAAAGATGATGCAAGATATTTTAATTTCCTTGTCTCCTCATTTAATCATCACTTATTCTGATAACATCAGTAGCAAAAGGCTGAATGTTAAGTATCATGATGACATGTCTATTTAATATTTGGTCTGACTTACTACAAAAATTCATATCTTACTCCTAGTTAAGGGGTTATGAAGTACTAAAGTTCTCAGGTGAAAGGAGATACAGACAGGTAAAAGATGCTAATACTGAACCTTACAGTAAAAGTCACATCATTGTTTAGTATATAAAATAAGCATGTCTAGGTGTAGGCCTGAGTAAGAATTAATCTCAAAGTAAGCATTTATTCTCATCTGCTTTTCCCATAATAACCAGAGCAGGTAACTAGGACTGGGAAGGTGAGTCCTGAGTGATCTGCAATGGATGAATCTTCCTCTATCAGTGCCTATTGACAATGAGGGAAGATAGAGAAGTCTCGCCCTGCTGTGATTATTGGCAGAGAATGGCTGATTAGTTTCAATTGGGTGCCTAACTTTCAGGTAACACCAGGTTAGATGAGGTGAATCCTCCTTTGGTGATGGAAGAGCAAGTATAAATTTAGGACGATACACCATGACTCTTCCCAACCTGGGAAAAAGCAGATTGTTGCAAAGAGTAATTTTAGTAACGAATCACATATATCGGGTTTACATGATACTGGGGAGAACAGATTAGATTAACTCATGAGGTCCCTTCCTTATCTCCTGATTCCATGCTTTTTTTTTCCTGAATGGCAGAAAACCAACAGCAGTTGTTTTGAAGACAGATACGAACATCAGAGCAAAAACTACTGAAAATGACACAGATTAGAGCAGTTCAAAGTCTCTGTCCCATGGGAACTGTTGATATTTTGACATATGTTTTCTTCCCAAGATAGCATGAGCAAGGTTTAAATATCAGCAATTGTCATGGTAATAGTTCTTCACAAATGCTGAAATGAAGCACAAATATTTCGTTTTGAAATAGGTATACTTTCAACATTGCAAAACATCAATTGCAAGCTTTCACTTTAGTCTCAGGCTTTCACCTTTAGCATACATGTATTTGTGTGTGTATATATATATATTTCTGTGTGTATGTATATTTGATGTTGGCTTTTTCTTTTGGAGAAGAAAATAGTGATTTCAAAACTTCCTGCATTCTTCCAAGAAACTTCTTTGGTCACTGCATTTGGTCAGTCATAGTAATGACACAGTAGCCCCTTTATGAAGGAAACATGGACTATCCTGTCAGTCACCATGACAGAAAGAGACCTGCCTGAGACAAAACTGCACCAGGAGACAATTCACAGTTTGGTTGTGAAATCCTTCTTTGTGGTGACTACATATCACCATCTCTCATTTTACAGATCATTCATTTCCATTTACCCCACCTGGTAGTTTCTGAGATGGGTACACAATATGCCAAGGATTGGAGAGCAATAGTGGAATTTGATGCCAGGATGTTGAGCCTTAGTTTATTATGCTCAAAGAAGAATTACCCCTTAATAAGAACCATAACAAACAAGTCTAATTATATGTGTATATACAGGTGCACTGCTTGAAGTCAAACTACAGGATTCCAGGTTGAAACCTCTTTGTTCTGTGGACATTACATGTATAGCAGAGCACGTGGCTGATGTCTGGCAAAGTGCTAGCATGGAGGGCTACCATAGGTTATCACATCTCCACTGCACAAAAATAAGGGGTTTAAATTCTAGAATATTCTTTACACAAACACTCTTAGCTGTCAGTCTTGCAGGTTAAAGCCTGCTCTGCAAGAGACTACTTCCCACAGGCTGAGAGAGTTGGGGCTGTTCAGCCTGGAGAAGAGAAGGCTCTGGGGGGACCTTATAGTGACCTTCCAGTACCTGAAGGGGGCCTACAGGAAGGCAGGGGAAGGTCTATTCAAAAGGGTTTGTAACAACAGGACAAGGAGTAATAATTTTAAGCTAGGAAAGGAGAGATTTAGACTGGATATTAGAAAAAAGTTCTTTAACGTGAGGGTGATAGATCAGTGGAATGGGCTGCCCAGAGAGGTGGTGGAGGCCCCATCCCTGGAGTCATTCAAGGTCAGGCTTGATGGGGCTCTGAGCAGCCTGCCCTAGGTAGAGATGTCCCTACTTGTGTAGGGAGGTTGGAGCAGATGACCTCTGGAGGTCCCTTCCAGCCTAAAACATTCTATGATTCTATGTTGATTAAATCCTTCCTATCCTACTAGGTTACCCATCATACGAATAGAAGAACTTCTTTGCCCATGGAAGTGATTGTTCAGCCCACGCGGTTTGTTCCAGCAGCAGCCTCTGTACTGTGGGGCTGTGCTGGGGCTTTGCCCTGAGACCAGCACTGAAAATATCTGTTTAGTGTTGCTACATGTAAAGAACAAAGAAAGAAAAAAAATAGTGTAGAAAAATGTAAGTAAGGTGTCTTAGTTAACAACACAGATTAAAAAAAGCCTAGCCACAGAAATTAATTTTCTTCTATTTCTGAATGTGTAAAGATAGTATCTCCAAAATACTATATGTAGGCATGCCAAGGATATTTGCATATTTACTATATATGTGTGCCTTTGGTTATGTTTATATATAAGCACAGAATTGCAGGTTTTATTTTATATTTTTTACTTTTTTTTCCCCTTGTTTTTAGCTTTTTAAACATTCTTTTTTCTCACCAGAATAACAAGATTAAAAAAACTGAAGGAGATAAACACACAGTAGTAACAAGAAATATGTTTTTCTTTGTAGCACAGGTTTTGGTTTTGTCTGTAGCACTTTAGCCCTTGTGTAAGTAGATATTGCTAATCACCACTGCAATCTGAATTGTGGTCTGTGAGTGCAGGTAAAACTGCAGAAATGGTAAGAAACCCACAATCCAGCACCAGGCAAACAAGAACTATAGATGTAATTCTCTTACCAATGAAGAGTGCAACTGTGCAAGCACATATATAGAGAAACCCTGCCACTCTCCAGCTATAAATCCAGGGTTTCTATGATACAATCCTTTTTTGCAGCAATAATCATTTCCCTTTCCTGTGTGTACAGGCTATTGCAGCTTATCCTGCCCTGGGTTGCTGATAGAGGTTGATGAACTGGTTCAGATGAAATTAGAACTGACCTAAATTTTCACCTCAGGCCTGAAATGCGTTGTTATCCATGGCTGAAAAACTTCTGATGTTTTCTCCTTTTTTTCTCTATTTCCAAGTTATTCAGAAAAAAACCCCAGCAAACACTGAAAACCTTAAAAGGAGACGAGCAAGATTTCACAGGGTTAATCTTCATAGATGTTCACAAAAACATTCATTCAGAATAAAGTTCAACCATCTCTGTTTGGAGGGATAAAATTCTTTCAAAATGAGTTAATCTTCAAACTTTCCTTCCAAACATTAAAAATTTTAACAGTTTTTTTTCCGGTAGCTGATGAGTTTTGGGTTAGGTGTTTCTGGAAATCCAAATATTGACTCTACAAGCGAAAAGAGTGAGCATCCAGCTGTTCCAATCTAGGATCTGAAAGCAATACCTTGCAAAAAATGGTTATTGTCAGCTGTGATGCATTTATTTTTAGAAACTAACATTGCTACCAAAGGTTGTTCTCATTCCCAACATTCCCCTGCCTGAGGGTGTGCTCGTTCCACACTCCCAAGGTACGTTTGCAGCTCGTGTAGTTATATTTGCTTTAGATCTAATTTAGCAAGTGCAGGTAGCAACAAAAATTAAAGAACTGCACAGAATCTGAGAGCTGGCACTGGGATTCTGGGTACTTTTCTTGGCTTGCTACCACAACCACAGCCTGTGCTGCTGTAGTGTCATAGATACTGCTACAAACTAAACGATGGAAACTCATGTCTCCTGTAATTGCAATGCTGAACTGCAGTGCAGGTACACACCCAATTCTCATTCCCCCTAGCAGAGCATATGAGTGATGGTGTTCCTCCATTTCAATAAGAACCCGTGATTTAAGGTTGTGGATGGGCTGAATAGCCAAGAAACCCACCCAAAATGTATTATCTAATCTTTTGACCCACTGACATGAGCCACAAAGCATTGGAATATCTAACCAGTGGCTAAAATGTGAAAAGCTGCAGTTTCTTCCTGGCTGACTTGATATGATGGACAGATCACATCATGGCTTTTCTCTCTAGCTGTGATTTTAAAAGATCAAAGTCAAGCAAGGAGCAGTGATCTTGTCTAAGAAGGATGTGAAAGAGAAATTGGTTTTAAGTTCCTGTCCCTACTAATGGCTGCAGGGAGCAGCAGCAAGAGAAGAGCCTGAGAGGGAAGGAGAATTTCACATTTGTTCTGCTTCCTCCTCTTTCCCCTCCTCTTCTCTGAAGTAAAACCTGGTGAACTTCCTGAACTTGGTGCTTTGAAGCTTATTTTGGACACTGCTCTGCTTTTAATAGGAAGAGCTGAGAGCCCATTACTGCCAGGAAGGGTTTCCTCCTACACACTATTAGCAGATGTTGTTTCCTGTCTCTTCACTTTAAAAGGGTGCACGCTGTGACCACAGAGCTCATGTTCCAGCTCAGCACTTGTATTATACCATGGTGCCACTAAAACCTCATTGAGGCACCACTGGAAATAGAGCTCCCTGTCACAGTTCTCCTGTCATGTTTCCAGGCCAAAATGATCAAGCAGGTCAGGATTTTCCTGAAGGTCAGGAGACTTTCCCTTTGAAAATAACTGCATGGCCCAAAGCTGATTCCTGACTCATCTTGCTTATGCTTCGTGGCTCAGTCTTGTTAATTTAGGCTGTAACATTTCAAAAGCATCAGTTAGCTCTTGAGTGCGTCTCCTTCTTGGGATGGAGCCACAACACATGTGGTTAGTCAGGACCTGGAAGCACTGCTGTAATTAGCACTCCAGCTGCACAGAAGGGTGCTTTCGTGGGGGTGGAAGGAGTCAGGTGGCTTTTGTGGAAAGAGATGTGATGTGTTCTTCCAGAGGCAAAGGCTTGTATTAGGGTCATTTTGAAATGAAGTGTCTCTCTCTCCAGATTTCTCCTTCTTTTCATGCACTGCCAGGTGCTCTTCAGTGCTGAGTCACGCAGACTCTGCCTGCTCCAGAGCTCCAAGTGACACCATCTGACAAAATGACACATCACAGTTGGACTGAAGATGACTGTGTTTCTCTGAGAAACATAAGAAAGATGGGACTTTTATGGCCCAGCCTGGTATATATACTTCTAATTTACCATTAGAACTCAACGTGCCCGCCACTGAAACTTTTTAGAGGTGTTACTGGAAATGTGAGCAAAGCTGCAATGGAAAGGAGGGATATTTTCTTAGTCACTGGCTTGGGAAATCTGCATTGTTTTCTTGTCTGGTATCAAGTCCCTAAGTGTTACCCTGGACAGGTTATTCAGCCTCTCAGTAGGTCTGCTCCATGTCTGTGAAATGGCTTCCCAATTACATCTTCTCTTTTCATCCTGTGTTGTCCCTCAGTGGCAACCCAGGCCATGGCTTAATGTTAGCCCAGCACCTAGCCCAGCTGAACCTTATTTCTTACTTCTAGCTGTTACTGCAGTATGAAGAAATAATTATGTGCCCATGCAAAAGTTTGTATAAATGATGGCTTAAAAAAAGAGGACTTGAAATGCTCTGTAAGGATTTAAAGCATGCCCCTTTGTGGTAATGCATTAAGATGCTGCCTTTAGAATATCTTTTATTCCTAGAAGACTGCTGTTTTCTTTCACACAGAGAATGAAATGAACTTAGAGAATGACCCAACTGATCGATATTTTTTTCCAGCTGTTGAATCAGTGGATGTTGATTTTTGTCTTTTATTTTCTTTCTTTCCCCCTGAAGCTTACCCAGAGCTTGCAAAGAATGAGTGATTGATCTCTTCATATAATTATGAAGTTCTGGGGAACTCTTCAGCAGAACATTAAATTCCTCCCAAACCATGAATTAAATAATGTAAGCATTATACTTCTTAGCATCAACAGAGAGGGCAAAACTAATTTTCTATATAAGAGAGAGAACTTAAGGCATGATGAGAGCTACATAACAAGTCCTTCTGCAATAGGGCAATAAGGTAGGAATGGATGCTCTTTGTGTGACACAGAAGCTGGATCCACAACACATTATAGAAATTAAATATTCTGCTTAGGAGTAAGAAACCTAATTTACTTTTCCTTTAACTGTGGTGTGGTTACTTAGGAGCTTTCACATCCTGCTTTACTGGTCACTTATACTCTAACAGGTCATATTTTGCATCTTCTTCTTAATCTCATCTTTGAGAAACACAGGAAGACAGGAATTTATATGCAGCAATCTCTCCTTCCATCCCTGCTTTGATGAAGGATTAGTTAGATATCACCAACTTCTGGAATCTTCCATTTAACTGAATGGGAATTTCTTTCTCTTCAAGGTATAGGATCAGTCTTTCTGCAGACTCACCTGGATTGTGGGTACCCTCACTTGACACTTTGTAGATTTTCGACTTCATAACAATTTTGCTGGTTTTGTTTCAGTTTCTTTTTGTTTTCTAAAGAAAATTGAAAGTAATTACCAAAGTGACAGTTAAATCTGTTTCCTTCACCTCATTTGATTACCCTCTTTAATCCTTTCTTCAAGGTATTGCACGTTGGAGCCTGCAAAAATAAAAATATTCAGAACTGGCTTGGAAAACATTGTTAATATATATGTGCAAGTATTCACACTTCTCTTTTTTTTCCCTTCTAACTTTATGCAATACAAATTGCTTACAAGAGATCCCTTAATCCAGGTCATAAATCAAGGGATTATTCTACCCCTAACAGCCAAAGCTATTTATTGTTTTCCTGAAAGACAAATGAGGACATATATAAATAAATAATGCAGTCAAATTCCCCTTGGGAGAATCCAAAATATTGATTTGAATATGAAGGAGGAAAGTCTGTGAACCTGCAAACAACTTCTTAAAACCATCACTAAAGAGCCTGCAAGTTTTAAAAGTTGAAATAAACACAGATGGATGAGCAGCCTGGGATTCAATCAGAAGAAGAAGTGGTTGCAGATGCCATAGTGGGAAAGATAAGGTGGGAGATGTGAAAGTGAGATTAAAAAGCTGGTTTTGAGGGCAGAATCTGTGGAGTATATATCCAACCTCTCTACAGCACTGAGTGACCAGGAACCATGAGAGTGAGCAGATGAGAGAAGAAGAAAAGGCTCACCAGGCAGGTGAGGTCAGGGCAGGAGAGTTGTCCATAGGAGAGCAGGTCACATTCTATGCCTCAAAACTCTCTGGGCTGTGTGTGTGATGCTGGGGAGGGGCTGACCTTTGGGACTTGCCTGTTGGACTTGTGGCTTACAGGATGCAGAGAAGCAGAACATCTGCTGTTCTACCACAGACACTTTGTGAGACCCTGTGAGACATCTCATGAAATCTGTACCATACAGCCAGCTCGTAGAGACCATATTTAGTTTAATTCATCATTTGCTATGAACACACATGGTGTTCAATCTCACACTTGCTTCTTTAGCTCAGCAGTGTCCTCGCTAATTCTGAATGAAGTTCAGCCCAGGAAACTTTTATCATTTATTTAAGTTACAATATCTGCTACCTTTTTTTTTCTGTAGAAAAGCTGGCAAACACTTGTGACTTCACAGGAGAAATCAGATACCACATTTGCCTAATTTTCTGTTCAAAAGCTAAAAGGTTTAATCCCCTTTCATTTTGATTTCTATCAATGACAAAAATAACAGTTTACCACTTTTAAAATATGTTCTAAGCAATATCACTTTCAGTAGGGACTGAATTCTGGCTTTTACACCATCAACAGTATTAAAAAGAAAAATACTGCAGCAATAATAAGCTGGCAGCAAACATCAGACACATTTCAGTCTCTGGACAACATTTTTCTCACTCAGATCAATGCTTTTCTTCTCTTCCCTGCTTCCCCTTTCCCACCTGCTTATTCATATGTAACAATCAGCATGTTCCCTCCATCTTTTAATTATCTTAGTGAATAGAACTCCTGAGCATTTACAATCGTCTTCTCCTTCCTCTGGATCTGTTATTTTACTCTTTGAATGTGCCTCTTTACATTTGATTGCTCTTTTCACTACATAGGTCATAAATTTGCTTCTTCCCCCTCCCCCACTCTAAACATATTTATTGCCAGGTAGCTCACAGCCTTTTGGATATACATTAATTTACCTAGGAACACTTTCCATTTCTCCTCTGTGTCCTTTACCTCTGTTGCTTCATTCCATTGATTTCAGCAAACGCTTCTTGCATGTCTACACAAATTCTCTCTGCTGAAATTCATTGTCTGTATTTATTATTATTTTTTGCTCTTTTTATGGCCCCTAATATTTGTACCATACATTCTCCTCCTTTCCATCTATCATCAATTTGTGTTACAGTAAGCTAATCATGAATTGCCTCCCCCATACAATTCTTTTTGATCATTTACACACTGCACTGTGTATAGAAAAAAACCCAAGAAGCTGCCTACAAACTACTGGCTCTCTTTGCACAGTAGAAGGATTGGTTTGAAAAATTCTCATCCTTTTTTTTTAAGAGGAAGTAGTTTTAAAAATTGCAATGTGTTTTCAGAATGCACATACTTAATTTAGAAAGTTTTTGTTTTCTGTTGGACAATTGAAATCCTTTTGGGATAGTTTACACAGAAAATCAGTATACTGGNAACCACGATAGTTAAAGATGAAACCCTTAACTGAATCTTTCAGTATGTTTGTGAAGCTCCACATATTATTGGAATTGTTTCCTCAAGTCTTGATGAACTGTCAGGTGATAAGAAAAATGACTCTGTCGTGGATTCTGTTACCCAGCTTGGTTTCTGGCTATTGACAGGCAGCAGATAATTTATCATCAGCAAAGACTGGTGAGACACGATGTTTCTA
>VYZX01011432.1:9040-31772 GCA_013401335.1 Brachypteracias leptosomus
CAATTTGTTCTGACCTGGAGTGTGAAGCCTGTATATGAATCAGCTGTTTTAAATATGTCACCAAAAGAACTTATATGAATTATTTTCTCTATTAATTCAAGCAACTCTGGAGGGGGCGGGTGGGAGAACATGATTACACAGAAGTAGTTAATGAGAACATGGGTTGATTTCCTTTCCCTAACTCAGCTGAAGAAATATCTTATGTTTAAATTACTTGGCTTGGACACAAGAGAATTGGGATTGATTTTTGTGGATGTTTTTGAAACTTCCTATGAGACTTTTTTTTGGTGTCTTTTTCCATGATGTATAAAATGAGGATAACTGTAGTTATCTACTAGTAAACTACTTTTTTAAAGTATTTGAGCTATGGGATCAAAGTGTGAAGTGTTAACAAAGCAGAATGAGATCATCCTTTGAAAAATGCACTTTGATTTGTGGTTCAGGTGTAATTTTGCCTATGCATGTGTATCCAGCACTTTACATTCATAATTTGTACAGTTTAAAATGAAGATTTTATAAGAGCTCTGAAATACATATGGCTATGCAAGTCATATGATGCTCTTGTCCCTGCTTGGATAAGTTAACCTTTAAATTTAAAGGAAGGATGTTCTAATTTTCCTGGAAGAAGTAGAATATCAAGAGAACTTTAAACAGTTACAATTCTTCTGAGTGGATTTTCTAGGAAAATTACTCATAAGCTAACGAGCAAGGTTGTATTCACTTAAGTTCTTTTGTACAAAGCAATTCTATATAATTTTATTTGACAGCTTTGAGGTTGGATAGTACTTTGATTTATCTGAAAGCTTTGTAGCTCTGGCAAGGTATTTAAATACTTAATTCAGAGTATGGAACAGAGAACTGTACTGGCAGGCAAGAGTGGATGAGCCCATATTCTATATTTTGACTTTGGGCATGAGGATGTGCTTTACAAATGAACAAAAGCTACCTTCACTGAGACACCATCCTCTTACCAATAGCAATTAGATTAAAATGCAAAGCTTAACTTGTACAAATTTACTACACAAGATGTACCTGTGAAGTGCTTGGTATATCCTGCTATTAGAGGGGAAACATCCAATCCATCTAAAAGCAAGAAAACAATAAGAAGTCATTAGTTGTGTTCTGTGACCTCTCAGGCACAATTAGGAGTTGTCTGAGAGTAACCAGTGCAGTATTACGAGGTGTGTTGCAGAGAATACAAACACAAACCACCCCTGCTGGCCATGAGTAGCTGTGTCAATTCTGATCCTGCTACAGTTTTCTGTTACATATCCTCTAAGGTACAGCAGAAAAGTCTGCCATTTTAATGAATGTTTCTGGTGTGTGGAGAAAGACGATCTAGTCAAGCATAGGTCATCTATAGCCCTTAGTATCAGCTGTAGCATACATGCCATTATATCATAATACCATTTTATCCCTCATGATCTTTGATCAGTGCTAATGATCAAAGTTTGCATAGCAGCCAAGAGAATCGTGAGACAGTAAATACTTATAGCTTATGGCCAGTTCTGATTACTCTATAGCAGCTTTCCCAGTGTTCTGTAGTTTGATTGATGTCATTGGCATGCTTCAGCATTCAGAATATATCAAATAAATTTGCTATGCTTTGAACATGAAAGGGAAGTAAAACACTGATAATTTAAGACACCAGAAAAGTGGGGGAGATGAGATAGACATTGCTGCATGTCCTTTGGCAACCACTGCCACACAACGCTTAGCAATACAGTGCATGCATGCGAACTGCTAGAGCATGCTCTTTAATGCAAGGCTTTGCTCCCACTGTAAGAGTGCTGCTATTCAGAGGGGTTGATTAATGAAATCTGAACTGCATATGCTGCGGTGGAGAGGAGGACAGGAGCAAGAGACAGCTGTTTGGGGTGACTGCTTTACAAGCAGAAGCCTTTCAGTTCCATCAGTCAGACAACGTGAAAGGCCCAAATCCAAAGACACCAGCATCCCACCCCCTTTGATCCTGATCCTAATGGCGTGCCAGTCACCGATGGAAATGCACTACAAAGTGAGAACGGTCCATTTTCTTCCTTCCTTTTCCGAGAGTCTGTATTTATCAGATTTAACTAGTTAATGATTCTGCTCTCTCTTCTGCGTGCCGGGAGGAATCGCGCTGTGGAGGTGACAATTGTTTATAGTGAATGGGCGGTTATATCATCAACAAACCATGGGATCTGTGGGAGCTGTTTTGCAGGGCTGAGTGTCCTGCAAAGGGTTAAACATTGACTGGCTTCAAAATCAATAGCAAAATTATACATATGTTTTCCTCATTGAGACAGTATTTGGTTGAAACCTGTGAGGCCATGCTGTGGGTATGTGGAGAGCATATTGATTGTAGTTGTGGTGGCCTTGTGCTGAGGCTGTGACTGTGGAAATGGGTGTTCTGTGCCCATCCGCCCTGCAGCATTTCTGTCTCTATCAGTGCTCTTTGCTGGTAACAAGCCCAAGGTTGCCCACCAAACAAGGCTTCCCTACCTGTGAGTCTGCAAGCCCAGTTGCAGCATGTCTTCCAGCTCATGTGGCACCTTCTCAATCATGTCACCACGTATGAAATACCTGTGAAGATGCTTAGGTGGACAGCTTGAAGGGAGGTAAAACGTGATATGCTCACAGCTATGCCAGAAAATGCTCTGAGCAGGATAAACAATATGGTCTTAGGCCCCTTAGATGATTTTTTTTTTTATACTTAGTACCTAGCCCAAAGGCTCTAATTCCAAGCCCTACAATAATGAAAATAGTATTTCTGTGTTGTGAAGTGCTCGTGAGGCCCATCCCTACCTTTGTAAAAGTCAGTGTCTCATTTTTTTTTTTTTTCCCAGGGTATAACATTTTATCAGGCTTTCTTACAGATTTGCAAATGTGAATGTTTGCAGGATAATAAAGAAATGGACAGCACACTTGGGTGATCTCTTGCTTTTCCTTCTTTAAAAGCAATTTTCATGGCAGTGAGTACAATAACAATGGAGTTAAGCGATGTCATTAATTTCCATAGATGGTAGATGGAGAATGTTAAATTCTAGGCACCTGAGTGGATCATCAAACTCTTCTACCACATAATGACTCTAAATAATCATATTCATCATAATTAGTACCGTTAATAATGTTAAAAATAAACACTTGTACCTCAGACCATTAGTAATAGTAATCTTGTCATCGTCCATGAAAATTACTAGACCCAGTTATTTTTCACAGTGGGGTGCAGATACGAGATATATAATTAAAATATCAATTGCATATTTGGTAGAGCTTTGACTATCATTACTATATAACCATTGGCCTCATTATTATACTTCCAATATGCTATCTTGTATATATTGTGTTTAATAAAGTGTTAAAAAGTGGCTTTGGGTTTCCAGGATCAATATATGTTAGAAAGAAAAATGTGTATGAATCCAGAGGTAGGGAAGAAATGGGATTCAAACTGTGGTTAAACGAATTTCTGTCACTCAACCCTGTACTGAGAGGTGACACAAAGCTGACACAAAGCTAATCCTAGTCGTAAATCCCCAAAATAGAATTTAAGTGATACTTAGGTGATATTTAATGGTTATTTTTACCTGAGTAGATTAAATGAAAAGAATACTAGTTAGCTGAATGGGAGAGATGAACTTGAGCAAAAAACAGTGCATTCTAAAGTTTTTTTGCTCTTTTAGGTCCAAGTTTTTTCTGTTTGTTTACAGGAGCTTTTTTAATGTACTTAAGGATAGGTAGTGTTTTTGTATGGTAAACTGAATTAATATAAGCAAGGGGCAGGTGTAATTTGAGGATAAATAATGGTGACACAGCACATTTTATTAAAAATGATGGTGCATTAATAGTGAAAAATCTTTTGTCAGGAGTTTATTTTCTTGTTTCCACGGTGGTTAATCGTCCATTTATTCTTTACCTGTCTGTAATGGAGTCTTCCAGGATTACATTTGTTGCCATTATTTGAAAATGGTGTCATTATTTTTCTGTAATAAGCTAATGTTTCATGTTGTTTCAGATCAGGACATATTTACTCTAAAAGTAAATGCTTTTTCAAATAAAATGCAGACCTCAGTATGATGTCTCTATCCTTAATCCAGAAGGATTTTGAAGAGTTCCCCAAGATGCTGGTCTGGCTGTCTGCTCCAGTTTCTTACTTGGAAACATTCAGTGGATTTCTCTGTGTGTTTCAGGAATGGAAAGTCTCTGGAGCTGAGGATAGTCATTCCTCCCTTTCACTATAGGAAAGGACAAAAATGCATTTTTTGAAGTATTTTTTTGGGGTTTTGATTTTACTGTTGCTTTAAAACAGTGTGTGTGTGTGTATATATATATATAAAAATTTCCAGATTTGACAGCAGTAACTAGAAAAAGGCCTCTAGTTACTTTTTTTTAGTATTTTCTTAAAGAAATTTTCATGTACATTTATCCCCAAACACTTCCACACCTTCTGAAGCTTAAAGGATAATTAATGAAGTTACTAAACTATTTTCTCATGAAGTTGGCATTCAGGCAGCCAGCCTTCACCACCTGCCCACTGACATCTGTAAAAGTTTAATATGGTGAAACTTTTCCTCCTCCTTCTCCTGAATAGTCAGTTTTCCTACTCAACCTGAGTCTCCTCTAATGTGCAGTCTTGTACACATGGAAAGCAATTTCTTTCAGAAGTAGGCAGTAATAATAAAACCTTATAATCTGCTTCACACCAGATATTATGAGTGTGGTTGTAAATAAAACCTTATCACCTGCTTTCAACCTGATAGCACAAGCAGTGGTCGCACTAGGATTTCTTTTTGGTTTGACCCACTTTGCTGGCTTTATTTAGTAGGACAGGTTATGGCTACTTTCCCCTTCAACACATCTGGTATTTTACAAGGTTTTGGGAGAGGATGCTTTGAATTCTAAATTCTCAAGCACTCCTTTTAATAGTATGGGATATCTCCTCTGGTAAACCATTAACTGAGTCATAATCAACATAGTCAATGTAGTGTAGTCAAATGAGGACAGTCAATATAAGTGCAAGTGCCTGACTGTCCAGAAAGTAATGAAACTCTTTTTTTTAACAGATTGGGAAAGCAGCTGATTAATAAACTTTGCCAAAATGCTATTTTGAATGCTTTCTCTGCTATAGATTACTCTCAGGCTAAAAATGCCTGCTGAATTTTTTTCAGTATTATTGAGGCTTTAAAAAATTTTTTACACTTACCCAAAGCTACTCAAGTACGACATCCAGTGGCAGGGTTTCAAAGTTTAGGACACGAACAATTCTTGTCATCAAATGGAATTTTCCTTGTAGAAATGAGATGTTTATTCTCAGTAAGTTGAGGATAATCTCTTCCAGATTTCAGAGCTGGCATGACTGAAGGCCTGGACTTTTGAGGAGGATGATGAACCTAACAAAACCTCTATGAAAAATTCAGCTCTTCATTAGATCCTCCTTGTCACTAAGGCTTATTATAGCCGCTTACTTGGGATTAGCACAGACAGAATGTGTTTAGTATGTTATTAAACTAGTCAGACTTACATTAATTTTGTCCCTATTTCTGCTACTGAGTGTATCAGGGAAAAATCTGAGATGTTCTATATGTACACGATTTTGTTTTGCTTAAATAGGTTTGGTAGCAGATATTTGTTATGATATCTAAGGCATAATTTGGCATTTTAAAATTTAATGTAAAGATTATTACATAATTCCCATCTTCCCAGAAAAAAAGGAAACTTCATTTTACTGCATCCCTTGATACTCCGAGGTAGAGCCGCTTAATAAAAGAGTTTACTTGGATAATTTATTGATTCCTCACAAATGGTATTGTGGTAATGTGTAAGAATAACAACAGCATATATTAAAACATCTTTATAATCAGAATAATAATGAAGAGCCTGTAGATATGAGAATCCCAAAGTTTTCCCAATGCTTTAATAAGTACTGAGCTACCGTTACAATTCCTGAATTATTCAGAGCTATAATTTGGAGTCACAAGGCTTTAGTATGCTGTAGATGTAGCATTAAGGCTTCCAGGGTCACAGTAGATATTAAAAATTGCTATGGTGAGATCTAGATTGCTAATCATACAATGGCAGAAATGTTGTGTAGTGCCCTAGAATCACAAATAATTTAACAGGATCCGACCGGTGCTAAGTCCCTTCCCTCCCATTCCCCAAAACACAGGATGTGCCGCGATGCTTCTGTGAGAATAAAGAGGTGCAAGATGTCCTCAAGTGTACGTCTCAAGAATCCTGTAAGCAATGGAATAAGAGGAGCAGAGTATATACAGGAAAAAAGCCTCCTCATGGACTGGAATGACAGTAACTAACCACTACACTGAAGTTGTAATTTCGTCAGGAGAGTAGAGAAGTCAAGGTTTCACAAGGGAAAAAAAAAATCTATTTACAGAAAAATATTATGCTTTTCATTTGATAGAAAAAGTAATTATTGCAAAGGGACCCATGGAAGATCTTGAAGACAGTCACCCTCCTTTTAATAAGTGCTTGTGGCAGCTAAGTGGGGATCAGGAGTATTCTTTATCAGGTTTGCATTCAAGTAGTATTAAATATATGCAGGTAGGAATTAAATAGTATCTGAGTTTAATTAAAATTATAAAAAAAAAAGGGGGAGAAGAATGGTTGGTAGACTGCTCGACTGCATTTTAACCAGTAACCTCAGACCCTAATTAGAAATGCTTTTCATATCTCCTCCATGCAAGGGCTTAATCTGACGTGAGTCTGTGAGCGAGGGCTTGGGGGACCAGTGTTAATTCTGCATTCGATCTTGGTTTGTATGGAGGCAGGCAATGCTGATTGACCGAGTTGCAGCACAGATCCCATGACCTTGCTGGGATTTTCATGTGAGGTGTTAATTGAGAGGGTGGGTTAATCTTTGAGCATCATTGTCCCTGAGCTGAGGACAAAGTTTCTGCTCTCTGTTTCCTTACTCAACAGTATATTTGATCTCTACCTCCTCCCCTTTATGACAGTTTAGCAAGCCTGCAGAAAATTTGCTCTTGATAAATTTATTGGTGGAGGATTATCTCTTGTTGGTTTTGTTTGATTTTTATGATCTTGTTTTGGAGAAAGAGCGGTTAACTGGGCTAAAAACCAATACATCCTTCTCATCACTGTGTTCCCCCCCAGTCAACTCCAATGAGACTATCATATCAGGTGGGGGGAGTAACATCTTGAGATTAATTATACCAAAGAAAAATACAAGGCATGATTTCAAAGTTATTTCATCTGAGTTCTGGGAAAATACAAGCTCTTTTTATTGCTCCTGAGTGGAAAGCCTAAAATAATTACAAAACCAAAGAGATATTACAGGGGACAGAGCTTTTATAACATCATACAGGTTAGAGTTTTCATACTGGATTTGTGTAATGCAAGAAAAGGCAGCCTCATAGTGTTTCTTTTTTATAAATAATGAATGGGTTTTTTTTCTTTGTGTTGTTTTACAGGCCTGTCATTTCCAGTGTAAGGAGTAAATTTTTACTCCGGACAGGACTAATGTGTACTGGGTGACCTTAAATATGACTCCCAAGTGAGCAGGAGGGTAGTTAAAAGCAGCAGAAGCAATGGAGCTCACCCAGGAAATGCTGGGAACCAACAGTGATGAAAAGGCACAAATTATACCTGCCCTCAACATGCAAAGGATTGCTCTTGTTTTATTGTATCATCTGTAGATGACTTTTAATTATAACACTTCAAAACCAAAACTACTTTTGGAGTGTTTTTGTAGAGTACAGGCAACTTTAACAGAGCTCTGGCCCCAACCCTCTGCCTGCTGTGCAGAAAGGAAGGATGGAGACTGTCCTCAAGTAGTGAGAGATGTTGGGACAGCTTTGACCCATTGAGGAGAGAATGGGTGTTTGGGCTTGGTTGAGTAGCTGTGAAATTTATCCAGGAAAAAAAGGGCTGTTGTGGTTTTTACACACCTGTCTTTGTGGTTCTGTGACCTTTATGAGGTTGTTTCCACCTGAGCAGTGCTCTTGCCTATGCCAGAGTCATTCTGCAGAAGGTCTATGGCAGGGTGAAGTGTTTCTGTGCAGTGCCAGAAGAGAAGGTGTGGTGTCTTGATAGCACTAAGTTGTGATTCAGTGCAGACCTGGCCTCCAAGTTCTCTTAAATAGTTCTGTGGCAGAAACACAATCCGTAGGAAATTGCCCCTTATAGGGACATTGGGAAATTCCCCCCCCCCGCCCCACCCCAGGAAATGGCACCACATTACCAGAGAGTAACTTAAATCAGCAAGAATTTAATAGCTTCCTTGGCTGGGTGGAAAGCTACAGGTCAGCTCTTGGATTTTTATCCTTATATAGGTTCCAGTTGTAGAGAATTTCTTGTAGCAGTAGTCAGCAGTCTTCTAAGGCTGCTACACCAGATTGTATTTTTCTTTTTTTAAAGTTTAAGAATATTGATAGAAACTCAGTGGGAGCTAGGAAATGCTGGCGTTTGCTTCAGTGTCTATATCTTGCTTTGAAGCAAGGCGTTGGAGCTCAACTCGCCTGAGCTTGGGATTCACTGAGAGCCAGGAGCTGGGAGAGCTGGTGCTTCTCAGTCTTCCCTCAAGATGCTCTGACTCTGTGATCCTGGCCTTGCCCCCACCACACTAATGCTATTCAAATCCACCCACGTGTTATCTGTAGTTGCTGACCACTATCTTGAGTGCAGTCTTTCAGGAAAATTAATTTTGGAGTTGTGAAAAAGACAGAAATTTTGTTTCACAAACAATTTGGAGAGTTTGAAATCTGGCTTCTGTTCATACTGGAATGAAATGTGACATTTTCAAATTCTTGGCAGAGGAAGATTCTCAAAAAAGCTGCCTTTCAGATTGATCAAAATGGTTCATTCTGGGTTGGACTTGCTTGATTTCATAATCTACCGGAAAAAAAATTGAAATAAAAGTGATTTCAAAATGAAAAATCAAAAAGGTCAAAACAAATTCCCCCTCCCCAAAAACTCAAGTCAAATTGGTGTGATTCATAAACCCACTTTAGTTTTATGAATTTATATTTTCTAATTCAAAGGGAGGCCACTGATGTGGGGGGTTTTTTTATGAACACCCCTAGATTATTTCTTAATTGCTTATGAAGGGAGCACCAAAATGAAGCTGGCTTCTTGGGATCTGTGTTGATTTCCAGGATGTGAGGAATTTCAGTAAAATGTATGTTTATAGCCTGACTGTTTTGCATGAGAGGTGAGAATTGCCTCTGATGTCTGTAACAAAAACAACTTATATGGGCTACAGAAATGCAGCTGTTTGTGTTAATCGTAGAGAGTTATTGAAAAGATATACTTAAGCTTTGGGGTGATATTAATATTCTAAGGGATTCACAATAGTAACAGCTATTTTTAAGACTATTATTAACTTCTGTCTAAATGTAGCTGCATTACTTCTGATAACTTCGGCTTGGTATAAAATATATAGCCAAGAATTTCTTGACTGGATTTGGTGAAACTATGAGATTCCTCACTCCTTAAGATGTTTCCTCAGGTAAGACTCAAGGCTTGTACCCCCTTTCATTAGGAAAAGGAAAACTTTGAACCATTCTTCCCTCCTGCCCTTACTGGTGGCTATTGAAAGACCTTGTTTATGCTTTGGGGTAATCAGGTGCATTTTTGAAGTTGATATAAGGAAGAATGAGGACAACTAGGAACAGGGTGTAAGATATTTTTCCTTTTCAACCCACAAAGACATTAATGGAAGAAACCAACAGCCTGATGTGGTTTGTTCAGGCACAACAAAGTACAGGAAAACCTGAGAGCATGCAAGTCTTGGTTCTTCAGACTCTGTGTAGGTTCCAATGATCTGCTGTATCCTTGTGTGAAAGAATAATTCTTTGCAGTTGGTGAAATTAAGTGTTGGAGTGACCTGCAGTTTGAAGGTTTTTCTGTGTCTCTTACAGAGCATTTGGGTTTGGCCATTCATGTAGTCAAAGATAAGATGAGGATACTCATCAACATAATCTTTACAGACTTACTATAATTCTGTATTAGGTAACTAGTGAATGTTCATCTATGGCCAAAACAGAAAATGACTTGTGTAGCAGAAGAATTATCAGTTTCATCTTTGAGGCATTAGGCCTAATGGTCTTATGGTGCTTGTTGTTGTTTTCTGTCACTGCCCTTAATCTGTTTTTTAAAAATTCCACTGATTCTGTATTTATAGAAACCGCTTCACCTCATTGCTCTAGATGTTCTTACCAGTTAAAATATGTCTGGCTTGGTGTAAGGAAGCGATCTTATGGTACGTTCCATCTGTGTGATGTACTTTGTCTGTAAGCAATAACAAAAGGCTTCATTAGAGAGCTAATCAACTGCCTCACCTTTGAGACCTAAAGTAATCATGTATTTCAGATGCATCTATAAGAATGAGCCTGGTAATCGTGGGTAGGAGAAACTGTCTTTAAGCAAAACCAGGCAGAAGGAGGCAGCTGGTGTAGCTGGTTTCCTCCTGAATGAGTTTGCCTCTTAATCCTGAGCCCTTCTTTCAATAAAGTTTTACTTTGGCTTCTTGCAGAAAAAAGGTTTCGGAAGCTGGGTAAACAGAACCTGAGCCTGCACGAAGGGGATTAAGGAGGAGAGGCAAGAGTGGAAGGGAAAATGAGGATATGACAGAGGCCATAGTGAGTTCAAACAAAATTTGGCCTGCAGAACGCCAGAGAAATCCCACTGGTGACAGGTGCCATCTTGTGGGTCATTCTGCCACTCTGCCTCCTGCCACTTTTTATAACGAGAAGAGATAAAGGAGGTCTGGGTTCTTAGAGGCTTTGGATTGGAAAAGTAATTCAAAGGGATGTGAACATGGTTGGCTTCGGGGTTTGCATGATACTGTAAACATCAATACTTTGCTTGTCAGCACTCTATGCTATTTAAGAACGTTAAAGTCCGCTATAAATAGAGACTATGTGCGTGTCTAGAAACATGTAATCATAAATAGTACGAATGATAATCAAATTATTTTTACTTTATAGTAATGCAAATAAAATATTCATGCATCATGTAGGCCTAGGAAAGGTTACAGCCTGCAAACTGTGCTAATTAAAATATAATAGCACCAAGGAGTATATGTAAGAGTTGCTAATGTCCGTATTTTCTCTTTCCTTTAAGATCTTATCTTTAATGAATACATAAAAATGCAATGGTTAGTTGGTACTTTAGCTATGGGTTTTTTTTCAGGAAATTTATTTTGAAGGACTGTGCAAAAATAATCACTGCATCTACTAAGCCAAAATCAAATATACTATCATAAAGTATATATAATTTTTTTTAAAGGAAAAGACAGTATTTCAGGCATGAGCCTGAATTCTATAAAAAAATTAGAACATCATTAATTCTTAAAGGCTTCATGGTTTAAAAGAAAAAATTAAAACAATTTATGTCAAACCTGATGGCATATTTCAGTATTATTTTTACACCAGACTTGAAGGTCAGATTTTTCAGGAATAGAACTTGACTTTGCAAATAACTAATTTTAAGTCCTAAATTTGCCTTTATTTTCTTTTCCCCCGTTCATATTCCTGCACAAAATATGTTGCTCTTTCATGGACCTTTATGAAACAAAATTGCACTGGGATGAATGAACAGTAAGGAAAGCAAGCTTTAAGCCCATGCATGAGAAAATTCTAAACATGCTGGATAGTAAGTATTTATGTATGATTTATTTATGTCAGAAGTCAAAAAAGGAATATAATCTTGTCTGGGTAGGGAGCAGCATCAGAGCCATCCAAGAATGCCCATCACAGCCATAGGTGAGCCCTGTTAAGAATTTCTAAGGAGAAAGTAAATCCTTGGAAATGTCAAGTAAATTTGACTGATTAATGCATTTGAAAAGAATTCTTATTCCTTTGCAAGCGTTCCGTCATTATGAGGAATATGAAGATCATTGACTGCATTATTCTGTCCCCATGATTCGCTTCTCCCCGGCTGCAAATCAGTGCATGGGACTTGCCTGTGAATGGCTGGAGTCAATGGCCATATTGTGTATGGGCAGAATTTGTGGGGATGGAAAGGGAGCTCACCCTTAATATTATTTAGACACCTAAACTTAGGAATTTGCTTAAATGTGGCCCTGCTTTGAAGCTTGTTCTATGAAACTCTCTTTTATAAGAGAGTAAAAAAAAAATTATTAAATATATTTTTTTCAGATGCTTAAGGGCGGTAGAAAAACTTTTGGATGTGCACTTCGCTCAGTTATTCGTGAAATTAAAAAAATTATTTGTAATAAAACTTCTCGACGGTTAATTATGGCATTTTAATGGGGCAAGCTTGAATTCTTTCACAGGGTTATGAAAACAAATTAATGTTAAATATGACATTTTCCTTTGTATTTATGACATATCCCCTGGCCCCTCCCTCACCCCACACAACACGTACAAAAGGAGGTATTAACAGAAAAACAGAGATGTTGTGTGTTCTGTTATGAACAAGCTTTGTGATCTCATCCCAAGGTTTTATCCAAGCTTGAACCATCTGGCTTTGAGCTGGGGGAAGAGCATGTCAGCTCTCCCCCAGAATTTCGGTGTCAGGGAGAAGGGGCAGAGTGCCTGTGCTCAATGCCAGGCCCCCTCTCCTCCCCTCCACAACCCTGCTAGAAAGACAGGAGTCAGGCACTGAAAAGCATACCAGGCATTTTTAAACACAACCCTGACATTTCCTCAGCATTTCCATAGCTCAGGCTTCCCTCCTCCCCATCCCCCTACCCCCTCTTTCAATCAAATAAGGCACCCGCTCTCTCATGCCTAGTGCAAAGAAGGAAAGGGAGGGGTGTGGGGGGGGAAAAGTTGGCAATTTAATTCAAACAAAAGAAGCTTGAAATCTATAAGCACAGCAACTCCGAGGCTTCTGGCAAATAGAATTCTAATTAGTATGCTGCTATTTTTCTTTTAGACAGATGAGGGATGCCCCCTATTGACTCTAGCAGGCAGGCTGGTTAAAAAAAAAAAAAAAGGGAAAAAAAAGAAAAAAAAAAAAAGAGGGGGGCAGGTGGGGGCTAGCCAGCAAACACTGCAGATTGCAAATTATATCGCAAACCCTGCCAAGTCCCAGCTCTTGGCATCAGATTTTTAATGACACCCTGGAAAAGGGAAAAAGAAGCCCTCAGCTAAGGGATAAAAATGAGGGGTTTTACACTGTGATAAGTCTTTGCTTAAAACCCAAATGGCCAAGCACACATTAGGGTTTTAAAATATTCATAGATAGAAGTGAAAATGAGGATATGAGGATGTACATTTGTTGCTTGGTCAATTGACAACTCATTCTGCATATTAATAAAAGGGATGATCTAATTTTAAAGGGACAGCCTGTCTTTAACCATGACTTTTTGAGTATTATGAAGCTGAGGGCAAAACATCACAGAAGAGGCCAGCGATGACACACAATGTTGTTTTCTTTTGATGTAGACCTGGTACTAACTACTACTTTGCTCAGGAATTCTGGGGTCTCTAAAAAGACGATACCCTTCTTGTATAGTCTCTCTGATGTATGGCTGCTGAACACTTTGATTTTTTTTTTCCTTATTTTTTTTTTTTTTTTTTTGCAGTGCATGAGGCCCTTCACAGTTGTAGGATTTTATCCACAAACAGTCAGACCATCACAGAGATGGAAGCCATTTCTTTTAATAATTAGGCCACCTTCTGTTCCAGAGAGCTGCTTTTGGCATGCCTACCTCGAAATAATTTTTTTTTTTTAATATCACACTATATTTCTCCCCCAATACAGTCTGAGTTCATATTAATATTATATACACTACCTTAGCTCAACTAATGGTAATCTCTTTGACCAAAGCTTTAAAAAAATAAATCCAAGTCATGCATCTCAAATATTCTTTTCAAGATTCACTTGGGGGTTAATTTTTCTTTTAAAATCCTCTTTGATTTCTATACACCTGAATATCCTAGTCGCAATTAATGCCATGAATGTGTGTGTCTACCCTGAGTCATGGTTAGGCAGTTAAATACCAAAGGAACTCTGCCTGCCAATAATGAAAAATGCAAAACCGAACTCAAAATTATTTGCATTTACAAAACTGTAGGCACTACAAAGGGAGACTGTGCTGATACCAGTCTCAAAAGTCACAGCTAATATCAATTATCTTTAAATACACACCCGTATACAAATGAAGCAGTAACTTGGATCACACCATGCTTCTGACACAGGGCTTTAGACTTTCTGTAGATTTTTATGGCATCCTTCAGGCTGCACACCTATCAAAATGAAGCTTACATGACTATTTGCTTTACCTGTCAGTCCTCTCCTAGTATTGTTGCTTTTTTTTCAACTGAATTTGACAGAAGGGCAGAAACGTCAGTGATAATTAAGTTCTTGGAAGTTTGTGAAAATCAGTAGAGGAGGAAAAAGCTGAATGAGTGCCCTGAGCGAGGGGAAGGTGGGCAGCACTCAAGCCTTCCACGTTGGCTTTGGGAACAGCTGCCGGGCTGCAGCATCTCCTCGTACTTCCTGAACAGAGCGTATGGTGAGGATACAGATGAGCAAGGGCTGAAGGACAGAAATCTGTAGGAAACCAGGATAGCAGAAGAATTTACATGTGTGGTTTTTAGGAAGAGCAACTAGCTCTTCTGACATCTAGCCTTTTTTCAGAGCAGTGATTGTGTTGGCTTTGGCTTTGTAAGCAAAAATTGATGCTGTTGGTAAGAGTCTGCAAAAAAAGTATTATCCCTATAATGAGATTATAGTTTTACTAAATGTCCTCAAAGTTTATATTTAAGGACACACAGGTAGTAAATTTCTAAAGTGGGATGTTTCATTATGTGGAACCCGTTATAATTAGCAAGATCATGTGATTGGAAAAGTGACTCCACCACAGTGTGAATGACACAAAGAAACCTGGGTTAGTTTACCTGTGTCCTCCTATTGAAGAGTTTCTAAGGAATAGGAGCCAAAACTCAAGGTATTGAAGGGAAAGGGTGCAGTAGAACAGATCAGAGTGGCATTTCTCTGCATGCTGATGAATTAGCCTTGGTACAGATGATGAATTAGTCTTGGTGCAGAAGACAAGTGTCCAGACAGTGACACTTTTTACATTTATTCCTGGAAGGGAGAAGAAAACCAGTCCATAAAGCTCCCATTGATTTATCAGAAACTTCCCAGGCTGACCTCTTGGCAGAAGCTAACCGCAATACCTCTCTGGTAGTTGTGGCTGTAAGTCAATGGGAACCATTATTGATGTTATGAGAGCATATGGTATGATCTATATAGGGTAACATATAATCTAAAAAAATAGATCTAAAGTTAAAAATATGGTGAGGTCTAGCTGGTTTAATTGCAATGTCATTGACTTCAAGGGGAACAGGATCAAGTCGTTCATATAATTCTTAGATGATATTTTGTTAGCATATCAGTTTGAAAAGGAAGCTTGAGAGACCTTGAAAAATTATAAACTGTTTCTGGTATGTTGTTGGTATACAAAGAACTTGTTAAAAAAACCCCTTAAGCTTTTGGCTTAATTGTATCTACTAATATTGAGTTCTACAGGCAAATCAGGTGTGCTTAAAGAGGGGGGAGGGAGAAAGAAATATTTTCTTTTTTTCCTTTAGCAGTTTCTCCAATATTTAACTGTACATATCTACTTAGAGTTATACAGTCAAAGCACTAAGCTCAAGTGTAAACTTGAATTGCATTTGTTGAACATTAGGCATCCAATTAATAGATAAATTAGATTACAAAAAATGATCTATACAAAAGGAAGGGTTGAAATGGCTGTGTAACCCATTCTGTCTTTAATGATCCAGCCCTGTGGGAAGATGAAAAGCTGAAGTTTGAAGGCATCAGCAGAGCTCTGGGTGAGAGTACCAAGTATTGCTCTCAAGTGGGTCAGAACTGTTGTAGGAAGAGTCAATGCCCTATCAATTAGTAAAACTTTCAATTATCTCTTTCAGTAAATGTTTTTGGTGGAAAAGAATTTTCTCCTTCTTTTTCTCATGGACCAGTTATATTCAGTTTGCAGGTGAAGGAAGATGACAAGTAATTTTAGCACCCAGTGGCTTAGAGGAGTTCAAATGACCACTGAAGTCATATTAACTTGTCAAATTGACCAGTGTTTTCTGCCACTGAAACAGTAGAATGGATGGCTGGAGACAATAAAATTGTTTCAATTATACTGCATTAAGCATCTTCACGAAGAAGTGAAAATGCAGAAAGCAAAGAGGAAAGGATCTAGGAGATGTGCTCAATAATGACAAGAATTTCCCTGAGACTCATTTGAGTGAATACCCCATTAGAGAGATATATTGGAGGAAATATCTACTGAAGGTGCAGGCAGCTAATTTGTACTTGAACACCCCAAAACTACAGCAGCAATAATTTACTCTTAAATATTAATGGCAGTCTAGAAAAAGAAAGGCCAATATTCTGAAAAATATTACAGGGACCTTGATCATGTCACCAGCCTTTAATATGGGACAAAACAAACGCTTGTGCTGTCTGAGAGTTGCCAGGCTCAGCATTTCCTCGTTTCCTACTTGGGAGAGGTGTATGTGTACAGATAAAAACTTCACTGGCCAGCAAATATGAGAGGCAGTTATGCCTCTCAGCTGCATACAGTAAACCTCCAATGCCCTCTAAGAGCCTTAGTAAATGAGTTTTTTAGTGTTATCTATTAGAAGTTGGTAGATGACCATGTTTATTCCTGTATGTTCATATGATGATGTGCAATGAGCAGGACCAAGCTCTTGGTTAGCTGAGTAGGACTGCATGAAATGCACAGTGAAAAACACCAGTACTAAAAATTTGTCCAGCTGTAAAAGTATTGCAGGACATGACATAATACCATTAAGAGGACAGTGGATTTTTTTAATATTCTGCTCAAAACCAGCTATGATGTTTTCTTTAAATTAGGAAAGAGTTATTGCTCTTTCCTTCCTAAGGTTAGTTACAGAAAGTGGGGAGTACAGATATATGAGAGGCTAGAACAGAGGAGTGAAATAGAAATTTATGAAACTCATGCTAAAGATTAAAGATACCTATTAATGAGTAGATACACAGCCTTCCTTGCCTGCCATATGCTTATACAAATAGTTTCACTGATTTCATCAAAAGAGATAATTTTAGTCAAGGTGGTGAATTTAATCCTAAATGTGAATAGAAAATATATGGGTTCAAATTCTGCCATCCTCCTCCCAGTAAGCATTTCTATAATGTGTATGTTATGGGCTTCATCTCAGTGAGAACAGGGCATGAAGGGAGGAATCACTGATTATAGAGGTCAGTGTATGTGGGACTAAGGGGGTAAAGCCATCCCTTTTTTGTACACCGTGATGGATGGCATTCTAAAAAAATAAATAAATAAAAAAAATGCAGGAGCTCTGCCTTTTGCGGACTGAATACCTAAAGCCAAACTCAAATGAAGTTATGGGAATCAACTTGTATGCCCAGAAATATGTTACTTGAATAAACCCCCCAAATTGGTCTTAGCTCTTGAATGTTTGTCAGCCTAAAGCTGGAAGAAAAGTGTCTCCTTTTTGTTCCAGTGCACGTGACTTTTCTTTGCTTACTGGAGTACATTAGAAGGACATAATGGATGAAGTTTCAATTGGCAAAAGTGAACATGAAATATATATTTTCAGAGGATATAACTGTTATGAGCATCTACAAACAACTGGCAGAGGGTTTGATATGGTAAGAAAATGGCCACCTATGACCTCGCTCATATTCAGTTTGACTTTTCACTTACTTAAAACAACATTTCCTTTTTATATGCTAGGTTATATATTTTACTCAGTGAAATGTTTGGTTTATTTACAAAAAATATAAAAGTGTAGACAGTCTCTCCATCCAATTTTTTTTTTTTTTAGAGCACTCGCTCCAGTCAGTGTGCTCCTCTGCAACCAATAAATGCAGCAGTAAATTACGTGTGATTTAAACACATACACACAGATGTATATTTATGCTTACAATGTTAGTATAATTTTACAGTCAAGACACAGCACATATACCCTGCTGTAAGTACTAGCTTGATATAGTAAACTCAAAAGAGCGCATTGAGGGTTAGCAGTTAGAGCTGAAAGTGAAAATCAAGAAACAGCAGTGGTACTGCTTTTGTCTTCAGCGTGCTCTTCAAGATGTGAGATGCTCCAGTGGGTGGGAGACCTATGCACCACCCTCCCAATTCTGGGGATAACCCCAGCAGATATGCTTTACAATTACCTTTTCTTAAAACGCCAATTAACCCTTTCAGGGTTTTGTGGCATACTGTGAGCAAGCAGGAGAGGGGCACTCATTTATCCCTTGTATCGAACATCGTAACCAATTATAAGGGGATTGGGGTGGGAGGAACAGGTCTGATGCTACTGTAGATGTATCTGGAGTGTTTCCCAGGTTTATCCTTGTGGATTTTAACCTTTAGGAGGGTCTGCAGCTTTGTTTTAAGATAAGAAATCCACCAAAAGTACAAAAATAAAAATAAAGTAAAAAATCTACAGGTAAAGATAGTACTTTATTGAATTAAATAGAAAAATGGCTTTAATTCTCTTTAGCAATATTGTTTCTGCTTGTTAAATTTTACCAATTCACAAGGCAACAACAGTTTTAATTTTATGAAAGCGTTCCAGTGTCTATAATCACAAAAAGTAGCCACTGGTGTAAATCAAGCCTTAACTCTATCAAAGTAATTAATACCAGGCCACAGGGAGACTGAAATTTCATAATAAAAATAACCCAAAATAATAAGGTTCTTATGGGAGATAGAATAGTACTAGGATGAACTAGAATGAAGTATTGCTAGATAAACCTAGAATGGCATTAATTAACCTGAAGATTAACATAGCCCATTTAAATCTATGTTTTGCCACTTGGACTCTGATCCTTTAGATCTCACACGGAGATTGACTCTTCCATGGGGTCCCACTTTGTGTAAGGGTTATTCAACGTGAGCAAAGGTTAAAGAAATTGTCTTGTTGGTTAGTAGCTGGTCACATATTGCCAGTGGGGTTTTTTTTGATACATTTGACTGGATTTTTGATTTATAAGTTGTTGGATTGCATTGTGATATCAAGTTATTTATCTTGTCATTTACATCAGGAAGGTGAGAACGGAAAAAAAAGGCAAAAGTGCTAAAATTGCTAAGTGGCTTTTCTATACATAAGTAAGTAACACTTTTAAAATTTCTGGTAGCTCCCATTAATCTGTATCTGTAACCTTTCCACATCCCATACCTTCAGGGGCCAGAGGAAAGAGGAAGACCCTGATGTTTCTGATCGCAAACACTTCCATCTTCTGATTCAGGGTGAAATGCTTCACGGAAGCTCTGGTTGCTGATAACTGAGTTCAGGCTGCTTGCTTTTCTAAGGAAGAGTTGATTCATATGGAACTATGAGTCTGGTTGCAAGCTTTTAAGTAAGAGCTGGCCTGTGACAGCTTCTGTCAAGCCGGAACAAAAGAATATAGGAAGATGTAGACTTGGGGGTCTGTAAATTGGCAGTCTCACCTCCCCAAAACAATGATTCCCAGTACTCCCATTAAAACAAGATGGGATCACTTTTACCAGAGGATGCGGTTCTGCTCCAGTCCATGATTTCTTCACACTTTTGCCTCTAAGCAGGGGGAGTTTGGCTGAAGTAGGTGAAACTACAAAAGGTATGAATTAGACTTGGACCAGTGAGAGTAATACGACAATTAGGTTGTTTGTTTAATAAAATACCTTAATCCAGATTGATCTCATCCAGAATATTCATTTGTCTTTGTAGAGGTGCAGTGCTCAGTTTGTCTGAAATGAGATAGGGATAAATTTTCCTTCTGTCCTTGGAAGGCTGAAGTTTGGGCACTACCAAACAAATAATATGAAAGCAATGCTCCGTTCTATACTAAACATTTTAGACTATGCTAGGTTTTCAGGGGAGATTCTGAAATTATTCATTATGCAAGTGCAAACTGTTGGTGATGCACTGAAAGGAAAATTTCCATTATAAAGTTTTTGCAGTCAGCAATCATCAGGTACTTGACAATGAATGAGAATCAACATTTGCTTTGTGAGACTTTGAACATACTAGAAAGGTAAAATAATTATGCCACCTTCCCCATTATTAAGTGTGTGCATCCTGTTTAGAGAATATGACAAAATAGCCATAATAAAACCAAGGGCTGTCTTTGTGGCACATGCATTTTAAGAAGCACAGCACCTACTGAATTGGAAATTTGCAAGTATTTAACCATTTAAAAAACATTGTCTCTTATATACACATACACATATATCTGTCTGATGCAGGTAGATTTATATAAACATAGGTGTGCCAATCTTGAACTGTATACGAGACTGTTTACTGCACATAGACATATATCTTTAAAATAAAATATGTCCTTTGGAATCAAGACAAAAGTACCTTTGCTTTATCCAGGTCTTTACCTGCCATACAAGAAAGTGAAGGAAAATGGTATGGATTTCATACAGTAAAGAGAAGGTTCTATTAATGTCCTGGCAAAAGGAAGGAAGCAATGTCTATCACTGTTTTAACTGCTTTTTAGATGTCCAGATGTAATGCAGCATCAGAACTCTGGGTGATCATACATGCTACCTATGGTGCAATAGTGAGGTAGAGCAGGGTAAATCAAGTATAGTTTTAGCAGCCCCTCACAGTGCAGGTAGAGAAATAGGGGTCTATTATAATGATTTCCCAAGGAGACATGTGCCAATCAAGGGGAGAAAAGAACCTCTGAAGGTCATCACCAAGGAAAATTACATACTACACTTTTTCTGACATCCTTGTTCGATCACAATGCTCAAGAAAATAGTAGGAAGATATATGTACTGTGCAGAAGCACATACAGACATATGCATTGGTGTACTACGTAATAATATCTGGGTTTTTCAACACCTGGGGTTATAATGGATTGTCTTTGGACAGGCAGAGCAGAGGAAGATGAGATGTTTGGGTCATGTCTTGCAGAGAGAGGGTAAGAGCCTGAAGATGGTGATTCTGAAAGATTGAATAACACAAACATAACTATAGGGTGGGAGGGTTGCTGTAGCATTGTGGAAATATTACTGATGGGCACGCTTGAGGGTTAACCAGACAGTGAAGAGAGTTGGGAAACACTTACCATCGTGCCATTAGCAGTGTTATGTCATCTAATTGATACCTTTACATCGTTCTGTTAAATTGTGCTTCAAAATCAAAGTGTTTAGCTGATTTTCCATCTGTATTTTTATTTCAAGTTTCAAAAAATAAGATTTAGATTATTTTTTGTATTTTTTCACGTAATGTTTTTGTGCACGGTTTTCAGCTGGAAATTTATTTCCAAATTATTTGGCTTTTTAATCTGATTGTGCATAATTGCCTTGACTATTCTTAAAATTATTGTCCACCATACAGAGGAGTCTATATATAAAAAAATAGATGAGTAGGATCACCCTTAACTCCTAGAATATGGAAAAAAAGTGCTAGGCTACAACACTGACCATGTCATAAATTCTGTATCTGTTCAGGCTGCCTATATCATCTCTAATGATTCCAGATTTTAAACAGTTAGCAAAATATAATTATCTCCTTGTTAAAATAAACAGCTTTCAATAGGAGGAAACATAAAAGGGCTACTGAATTCATACATATTTAAAAAACATAAAGCATATGTGTTAATAAAGGCACTTTAAAGAGAATACTTCAACATTTTATATAAATTATTTTCTCAGTTTCTGCATTCTTTCTTCTCCATCATGTTATCAGTCATAGGTAGGAACTAATCTGGAAGGAAAAGTTGAGGAGAACAGAGGGGAAGAGAAAGGTACAGTTTTCCTTCTTGGCTAGAAAAAGCTTTGTACAGTGTTAATGAAAGACTGTTTCTTCTGGGGAAGAAATGCTAATGTGAAATTTTCTTTCTCTCAGCACAGTCATACATTAGAGATATTTGTAGCGGTGGAGATGCAGACTGCAATAGGTGGATGGATATTTACCCAAGAAAATTTGAGCCATGCCCTTTCATTTTCAGAGAGCCGCTACCTAATCTCAGTGTAGCATCAAGACAAAGGACACCTCATTCCGTTTGTGCCTGCCCTGCAAAAAAAAAAGGGAGGGAGGGGGAGAGAAGAAAAAACCCACAACCCTTTGTGAATGCTATTAGAATAATGGTCTGGGGGAAAAAAAGATAAAATACAAATTTCACTCCGATCTGGGTTGGATTACTTCCCCATGCCCCTGCCTTTATTGAGCGATTTGGAGTTTCATTAGAATTCAGAATTCCTGCAGAAAGAAAAACCACAGTGGCACGGACTTCTCTTTCAAGGGGATTGCAGGCTGACCCATCAAAATGAAAAGGCTCAATGTTTTGCTGACAGGTCCCTGAGCAGGCCTGAGTGACAGCTTCATTTCAGCACTTCTCAGATGAGATTTGAATTGGGGGGGGGAGGAGGGAGTAGGAGAGAGACTTTGTTCCCTAAAAAGTGTCAGTGTCAAACTCTGCAGTTCAAGTTCTAGTGTCTGAGGTACAAAACCAAGTCAGAAATCATCTTAGACTTGCCTGCTTCCCAATTTATTATTAATGTCTCTCTAATATTAGCACGCATGAAGCTTCATTTAAATCTTGGAGTTCATGTCGAGTGTACATTGTTCCTTTTATTGAAAATAAAAAAAAAAGTAGAAGGGGATGGATTAAAGTACAGTGAACTACTGTATAATGTGTGCATGACAGATTACTTAGTGGCATTTTTCTGTTGTGATAATCAAAACATAAGTGAGAGCCTGATCCTACCTCCTCTGTAGTCTGTGGGAATAGGAATAAATTTCTTCTTATACATTGAGCTAGGTCTTTCTGCCTGGAA
>VYZX01011432.1:38795-53870 GCA_013401335.1 Brachypteracias leptosomus
AGCCCTGTAAACTAAAGCCTGTGAGTTGTGATCTGTCGGGGTTCAGCCCGTGGGTCGAACCTGCTGCCAGTCTGGGTCACTGTCAAAAACTGCTGCTTGTTCAAGCTTTGCACTCTGGAATTTGTGGCCTGTTTTTTTTCTTGCTCCCTGTATTGATAAAAGCTGGAAAGTGCTGCTGGAAGTTATGTGCTGTGTTTTTAGAGTCCCTTCCCTGAGGAAAGGCTTGACAGTGCATGTCCCATGCCTAAACAGTCCCCTGGTCTCTTCCACTCTCCCCTCCAAACTTCCCCCCCTTTTCCACACGCTCATTGAAACTGGTTTGGGTAAATCTCATGTGTTAAAGGGANTTTCCCAGTATCAAATCTCACATTTTTCCCCAAATCCAATTTGGGTTTTGAGTTCTAAATTTAACATACTATGCTCTTACCAGTGAGATTGTAGATGTAAGATCTGTCAAAGGAAAGGTGAGATCTTTTGTGTGGTTTTTGAGGAAGTACTTAATCAGCTCAGGTATTACAAATATTGCATGAAAGGCTTCCAGAAGCGAGTGAAAAGGAGGAGAGGCTGCTCTGGAGGAGTTGCTTAACTGGTTTCCTTACAGAGAGATACTTTCATAATTATGAAAGTTAAAACCAGCAGCATGTTAAACAACTTGGATAAAAACATTTGCCTGGAAGCTGATTGTTTATATGAATAAGCTGCGCAGTCATTTAGGCCTCAGCATCAGCTCAACGTATAAGCAGGTGCACTTTACTTTAAGCCTGGGCTTAAGCACTTTGTTGAATACAGATATTTTCCTCCATCAGAGCTATTAAAAGTATTGAACTTCTAGGTTCTCGTGCAACTGTCCTTGTCTGACACCCTGACCCATCTCATGCATTTCTTGCAGCGCTTTCAGCAAGCTGGCTAGGAACAATCATCTCATGTTGGCATCTTTGAGTGTGATGTAATCCAAGAACAAAAATCTAGATCCAGTTTTACCATGTCATCAATTTTGCTGGCACTCCATTGTTCATAAAGCACCGAAATGTAACTCTTGCTTTCAAACTCTTTTGCCGAGTTCAGTGTGATAATGAATGTGAAGGGCTTGCATGAAGGAGGCAAAACTTTTTTCTTTTTCCCCCCTCTTTTTTTTTTTCCTCCAGGTTCACACCAGATAGGCATTTTTTACAGCCTGAAAGGGGATGTTTTCTTTTGTTAATAGCTTACAATCAGATGAAAGGACTCATCACTCTATTTTAGTGCTCCACCACATGGCGTGTATCTTTTATAAATTACAGGCTGGCGTTGTGTGCACTGGGGGAGAGAAAGGTTGGTTTTCTTGCTGTGAGCCATCCTGCCTAATTGTCGTATGCAAATAAAAGCAATTATAAGGCTTTTAGGGTGAAGGGATGACAGCTGAGTTTGGCAGTTGAGGAGGCCTCACCCACCTTGTTGTCATAGCAACAGGGAGGAAAAGGACAAAATGGTGTGTATACAGTGGAAACATTTATTTTGGTTAAAGAATTAAAAATACATATACCGCTGTTATCATGAAACATCAATATGTGTAATGAATGGGTTTGTTTAAAACATTACAGAAATTAAACTGTATTTATTCCTTGGCCCTTTAAATGATCCTTGTCATCTAACTACCATTTACAAACCATCACTTGTGATTTTATCTGCTACTTTTAAAGTTATGAACAGATCATAACAATCCATTCAATAATTAGGAGATTACAAGTTTCCATGGTTTAGCACATCTATTTCGATGTTACTAGACCCAGAGCTGCATGAAGGAGAGGAACATTCAGTAGTGTGTCTGTGAAGGGGAAACAGTGAAAAATAATAACCTATTAGCAGTCCATAAAGTTCAATATAAGATATGTTTGTGCTAAAGTGTTAAACAAGTAGAACAAATAGCGTGCTAGTAGCATACAAAATTAAAACGAGTCACAAATGGATATTTTCTATGGCAATTTATTTCACAATTACTCTTGTGGAAGCTTTCATGAATTAAATATGAGTTCTATCTTGAAATTAGGTGTTATAAGGCTAAATTACAAGAGGCAGCCAGTAATTGAGGTGGCTGAAACACGGGGTCTAGTGAACTAATCTCTTGTCGTGTCACGTGGCTGTCCCCTCGCCAATGGGAAACCTCCCCATCACAAAAACAGAGGCAGCTGAGAAAAATTGATTTCTCATCTGAGCCATATTTGATAGCTTTTGAAATCGAAAATTGAAATTAACTAACCTAAGCCCCGTCGTAACAAAAGAGCAAATTAAATATGCAACATGGCTTCCTATTGGCAGCAAGAGGGCCTGCCAAGGTAAATTTGTAAATAGAGTTTAAGATGCAATCCTCCCCCCCTGCTTTTTCCTTTCTCTCAGTATAAAAGTATAAGTCTGCAATGGCTTTATAAATTATTTATACCAAAAAAAAAATTCATCAGCTGCAAATGGCCACTGTGGTTAAGGTCTTCTATGGAGAAAATCATTGCATTAGAAGAGCTCATTAAATGAAGCAGAATTAAAATCATCCACAGTCATCCTTGAGCTTGGAATGAACTGTACATGAAGAGATGATGTTTTCTTCTAAAGAAAAGTTTTATGAATGGATGCTTACAAAAACAGCAGCGAAAAAATAAAAAACAAGCCCAAATCAGATTGGTCATTTAGACTTTACAGATAGCTAGGGCTCAAATACACATTTTATTTTTTTTCTTTTCATTAGCCCCAAACAATAATGGCATAGTGGCTTTTTGAGCTTGGTGGAGTATCCACATGCTTGCCTTTTGTCCTGCTTTTACACATCCTAACATGTTACAAAGGATTCTGACAGTGAATGCTAATGATTCAAAAGGTGCTTCTGTAGAACTGTGGATTTACAGTGGGATTCCCTGAAACGAAGGCAGCCAACAAAATCAGTGATGCCATGCTCTAAATACTGTTTTCTGTCCTTTTAAAAGGAGGAGGGAGGGGGGGATAGAAACAAACACAGCCAAGACATCAGCCTTCAGCATTCCTCTCTTACAGGGCTTCTGCTTTTCTCTGCCCAGATTTGCATAGGAAAACAAATGATTTCATTCCAATACTTGAGCAGAAACATGTATAAAGATATAGAGCCAGATCCCTGTCTGCATAAATCAGGATAGCTTCTTAAACTTCAGAGGGTTTATGCTACTCTGCATCATCTGAAGATCTATCTCATGAAATTGTTCCACTTTCCTGCCGAGGCTGTTCAGATCTGAACTGTATAAAATCTAGTGACAACTGTAATGGAGGATATTACACTTAGCCTGTCTGTCATCCCAGGGATCTTGTAAAATCATTTTCTGTTCTAATTTATTACTTTTAGTGTCAATCAGCTGCCGACAAGCTGAGTAACATCATTAGGCATTGAGTTCATCTACTCAGCACTTTTTAAATGCAGTTTAAGTAGTTGTCTCATTATGTGTAGTAGGACGGAAAGTCAAGGTTCAAGGAGTTTTCCTTTTTGGCAGAGATATTGTTGAAGTCTGTACTATTATCTTTGAAAGAAATAACCCACAAGAAAATAGGTCTTTTTTTTTTTTTAAGGATTTGAAAGAATGAAAAGAAGGCAGTAAAATGCAGTGAAACTCACTGGCGAAACTTTGGCTCTGATTTCCCACTGCTTTACTTTGTATTTACCTCAGATGCGTGAGTTGAAAGGTGTGAGGACGGAGAGAGGCAGTGATGAATCAGAGATTTTGTATAATGTGGAGCTGATGGCTTCCAGCCATGAACTAATAAGTGGTTGGGGTTCATCTCCTAACTGAGAGCCTGCTATTCCTGTGCAGAGAGTATAATAGATGGAAATAATCCGTGCACCAATCCTGTAATAGAAAATATTGATTTTGCCACCCCCGAAATAGAGTATGATTTTATTTAACACTATTACACATCAGAAGTAACTTCACAGCACGGGATGTAGCAAGGTAAGAGTGAAACTAATGCAAACTTGCTTGGAATAATTTTCAGGGTTGTTTTTAAAATGAAAATGTGTATTAAAAATGTCAGGGCAGACAACAAAAGCCCTCCAACTTCATGACATACTAGAAACCTGAGGGCTTGACTCTGGGCTGGATCCTGAAAAGCAGCCTTGTGGCTATCCCTCAGAAGCTCCCTCAGCCACTTCCCAGCAGCAGTTCATGTCCGAAGACAGTGCTCCCATGTCAGTCTTCATGTTTCTGCTCCATTTGAATACAGTTTTTCTGACCACGTCCAGATAACAAACCATTTGTCTTAGGAAGCCCCAAAGCTGCTGAGATGTACTGATTCAGGGACAGCTAAGAGTGGTGGTCCTTTCTGGGAACCCTCAGCTAGTGGGTGTAGCAAGAAGATGAAGAGAGGAAATACAGTGCTGGCCTGAGTGGTAACCATGTGGTTTTTCTCTTTGTAACAGGCAGGACATGGCTATTTTCGTGCCTATTTTTGTTCTGGTTCCCTGATGTGTGATTAGGGAGACAAAAAGCGATTGTCCTATTGTAGTGGAATGGATTTTGCCAAAATGTGAGAGACTAATTGCAGCCTGGAACAACTGGTTAAACTGGTGGAAGAAGGACAGGAGGGGACAACTTTTGTAGTGTGAATGACTATTTAGGATACTACTATCTTATTTCCTTATGTTTGAGGGGTAGAGGAGCAAGTATAGTTATGTCATATAGAAATAGCATTGAAAAATGATATCACATGTTTTCTGGAGGATGCTGAGGATATGTTCCTTTGATATAGTGGAAAATATTTTATAAGTGGTTTCATTCAATCCGTGCTGAATTGATGATTTCATTGGAGAAGCTGAGACTTAGTTACATTAACTGTGTCTCAGCTTGGCTGATGCTTTTTCTAAATGCATTTTATTTATTTTATAAATAAATATGAAAATTTATTACCAGTCCTATCTAAAACTTTTGGAACACTATCAATCCTAATTAATAATGGTATAAAATGTGTATGGTATTAATGTTCCTGTTAAACATAAGCAAAGAAGGCAATATGAAAAAGCATTCCCAGTTCACATAAAATTATCGGTTTAAAGTCCAGGCCCCCTCCCCTCAAACTGCTTTATATGACATTCTGTACATTTTAGATATAGTTACCAAAGCCAGCAGCTTTCATGGTATCCATCCAACAGGATATTGTAATCAGAGTGCCAGTAAGTCTGGGAAGCATCAAAAAAATGTTTCAGAGGATGTTTAGTCAGAAGAAAATCACAGCAGAGGCAAATCTGAACCATTCGAGCAAAAGGAAAATTTCCTGCAGAACTGTAGAACAAATTCTACAAATAATTGCACCTACTGGACAAGTTAGATAAGGATGCAGTACACATTTTAAAATAGTAATCTTGAAACTGCATATGTAGCTGTAGAGTGCACATGGGTGCATCTTGCTATAAGTAGTATCTTTGTATTACATGTGAATTCTCAGTTTGAGTTTACCTTTAAAGATAATCCTTTTCTTTCTTATTAGACCAATCATTAGAATTAAGAGAATAATAATATATGGCAAGAGTTACATTATGAAAGGGTGTCACTTTTTGCATCTGGGAGTGTCATTCTCTTAATACAAATCCTGCAGGGACCCCAATATTCAGACAGGTCTAGATTGTATTGTAAACTCCTAAATTAGGCTTCAAACCAGAATATATTTAAACATGTTTAATATTAATAATTTGGCTTATACATGTATATCAAGGTAAACAAATGAGAATAGAAGGGAGTCTCAATTTTTCAACTCAATTGCTTCAAATTGAGTCATAGCTTTGTGCTTTATATAGCAACAAGGCCCTGATTAAGCACTTAAGCATGTGCTTAAGGTTAAGCATGTGATTAAGTGCTTTTCTGACCTAGGGCTTAAGTACCCTGTAAAGCATTGGAAAACTGAATAAATCAAATTTAGGTCAAATCCAGCCCTGTGCTACATACCTATGGTAACAGCAAAGCAGAAGGTAGGAAGCTTTGCTTGGCGAGGCTGGGAACAGCAGGGCAGGATTACAGGGTGACATGCAGGGGAGAGCTGGGGAGGGGGAGCAGGCGGCTGTGACAGCCCCTGCTCCGGGAGGCCACGCTCTGCCAGCCCCAGGCCTCGGCCAGGTCCTCAGCTGGCTGTCACCACGCTTCAGTCTGCAGCGAGCAGGAGCCTGCGGCGAGAGCTGCTGCTGTTCAAAGAGCAGAGTTTATCCGGGTGCTCGGTGGAGCGGTCGTGGTCTGCCCCAATGGGATGGCCCTTGTCCTGCAAGGGTGCTCAGTGCTGCTCCTATCTCCCTCAGTTTTCTTCCTCACCTGCGAGGGAAACGCTGCAGGAGGTGACCTTTAGTGATAAGCACCGGGGTCATCTTGCGTAGCCTCATGTGGAATTTGGATGCTCAGTTTAGATGTTGGTGTTGGAAGCTCCTCTGTGTCACTTGCCACAAGGATACACCAAACCGAGCTGCTTTCCTGACAGCTTGCTTACATGGCTAATGTTGAGAAATGGGAACACTTGGAATTTTCCAACAGGAACTGTAGTGACAGACAATAGACGGATATTTTAAAAAAGGAAGGTGTTTTCTGTGGATGAGGGTTCCTAGAAGTATTGAATATTATTCTGATGCTATATCTTCTTCTGTCATCTCAAAGCTGGCACTGAAAACTTTGAAAAAAAGATTTTTTTTTTTTTGGTGTCTTTGTTATTTCTTTGGTCAAAACCTGCTGCTGCAGAGATGTGCTTAAAAAAAAAATAATTGTGAATTCCACAAAACCTGCTTTGGTAGTTATGTTATTCACTGTGCTGGAGAAGGGTAAAGCAAAGAGTGAAATATAAAGGACCACAGAGATGAGGATAAGGTGACGTTTCATGGGACATAGATCAAATATGCATCCTTAGAGGAAAAAAAAAAGCTAAAAAACTGCATAGCGTTCCTACTAAGAATGGTATTGTGCCACTTAAAACATTTTCACTCTTTTCCCTTTCTTATTCCCCTCTAAACCCTGGCTTCTCTCTGGAAAGGCCAAAAGAAAAATAGTCTTTCAAACTCACAAACTTCCAAGTACTGGAAAAGAGGAGCACATCATGTGTTGTCACTGCAGACTTATCCTCTACAGTACCACCTACAGTGGAAGTCTCGCTGCAGGCTAGAGTTATACAATATCACGGAGAGAGATAAAGCATTACATTTATTGTGGTTGCTGGAAGGCAATATTATTGCTGTTTCAGTGGAGAGATTTATAGCAATACTTAATGAATGCTACTAGTTTTGTTATCAGTTGGTAACCATACACATGTTGTGCATGTGGAAATATTACATTAAGTCTGTATAAAAACCTTGGAAAAGTTGGATATTAGTGTTTGCGGCAAATTTGGCAGCATAATGAAACTGTGTTAGTATAATGGCATGGTATTGTTAGGTTGGGCATATGCCGTTGGACAGAATACAGACAAAGTGAGCCTTATCGGATTGAGGCATTCTCCAAATGAAGAAATTCTTTGTGATCTATCCTTAGGAATGTGCAGATTGTTACAGTTATCAGTCTCAGTCTATTTAGGAAAATATCATAGGTCAGAAACAGTTCAGAAACTAAATGCAAATTAAAAATACAAAGCTTTTAATGATATTTTCCATTTTAGCTCTATTTGAATCAGAGCTCTATGTGAGTCATCAGCAAAATAGGAACTATTAAGATGGATCAGAAAGATGTGAAACTTAAGAGTTCCTGGAAAAAAATTTTCAAATGTTATTGTAAACGTGCTGGTCTACTGACATTTGCTCCCAGTGTTAATGTAGTAGCACTAATGAGAAATTGAAAGGTAGCAGTTAGTCCAGAGAATTGACTTTTTCCTTCCCCAGAATCTTAGAAGCACTAAAGACTGAGCAACCTAGAAAAACTGCAAGAAAAATTGTATTTAAATTATTTTAGATAGAATATCTATTCTGTGCCCTGACTGGGTGCTTAACATTATCTTCAATAGGTAGATGTGTGGTAAATAAATATTGTGGTAAATAGTACGTTGAGCTGAAGTGAAATTTGCATTAATGCTGATTACAAGCAAATTATTAGGCTCAGAAGCAGCTCTTTATGTTGCAGTACAAAACATACCTAAGTTTGACTGGTATCAAGAGCCATTCACTGAATGTTTGTAGGTGTAGCTTTTTTTTTTCCTTCAGGATGGGAGATTTATTCCAAGATCCTGCTATTGAAACCTCGGTCAAGATTAGGTGGAAAGACAACAGAACACAGAATAAGTAAATAGCATCTGTGATGCTGGCCATCAAAGGGTGTGATAAAATATTCTCAGATGGAACAGACAGGTCTGATATTGCACGTTAGTGGAGTTAAAATATATGAGGTATTGAAAATATTCATGCCTCTCCAATGATGGAGAGAAGTCAAAAGCTTTTGGCTTGGACGTTTTAGATAATTAAGAGCAACAAAAGATTATGTTGGAAGCAGATTTGCTGCAGATAGATAGTATATTCTTGTTAGAGAAATGGGATATCTAGTATAGTGGTCTGATGTCCCTTTTTCTTTTTTTTTAAAGGAAAGAGCACTTCTAACTGTATTGTAGGATGCATAATCAGAGTCATGGCAAATAATGAAATGACTTTTCTTCCTTTTATAATATTATGTTCCAGAATTTATCAGGATTTTGCAACAGTACTTGCAGTCTGAGATAACTATTACATAGATGTATTCTAAAATTTGGATAAAAGAAACCTAGCGTATCATGAAATTATTAAAGAGAATTTGAGTATGTAGATTAATTTGACTAGTGTTGAACAAAAGCAACTCATTTTATTGAACTTCTGTCACCTTTTTCTAAATGGTAGTGATGTGATAATTAAAACTGGCTGATTATATATTATTTTAAAGTGTACATTTGTTTTAATTTTCAAATTAATTTTCTGATGTGCATGTTTTACTTTTCTGTCTGTAGTTTATTGCATAAACTCTTTGCTCTGACCCTTGGAGGATAAAGACTGAGGCTAGATGGTGGAGGCATCTCAGAATGAGGATTATAAAAACTACTTCCATAAATTTGTGACTTACCTCTCTCTCTCTGCATTTTATTTCCTTTCTTGGCAACTGTTCATAGCTACATCCTAGGGCAATGTTTCCTAACTCTGGTTTGTGGACCTTTATTGGTCTGCAGGGCCGTGCTATGCAGTTGTTGAACAAGTTGTAGAGGTCCCCAGGCATAATGTGATCTCGCTGGGTGATCACAGGAAGATTACCCAGAGCACCAAAGACATCCTGTAGAATAGGTTAAGTCATTCTTTTGCCCAAACCTGCATGAAATGCTCCAAGATATGTTGAGGGAAAAGTTACCCAGTAGGCAAAAAACATGGAAACACAGAATAGACTTAGAAACATGAAATTCTATTTGCTTTAAAATAGAACAGTGAAAAGAAACTAAAATCCCAAACTAAAATTCTGCAGGGTCTCCTGCACCTATGCATGACTGCAAAGTTTCCTGTGCCAGAAGAAGCCTGGCAGCCTGCTGAAGGAGCAGCTTTACCCTGCTCTCCACTCAAGCTAGAACAAGCTCCAATGCCTCAGGGAGGTCAGCTCAAGGTCTGCTCGCAGTCAGTGATGGTTGCTATGATATCATACACCTGTTGGTAGCTGTCAGCACTCGTAGCTCATCCACCTTGAACTATGTTGCAGACCTGTCCTTAAAGGATTTTGGGTGGCCGTTATTGATCTATTAATGTCAACATTGCCAAATGTTTTCCTGATAAAAACATCTTGGAAAATGCCATTGCTCCCTTATGCCTATTTCAGACCCAGGTTAGAGTAAGGATGCACCAAGTAGACAAAGAAAAGTTAGATACAATTTTTAAGTTATAGTTGAGAATATGTCATCTAGCTCTTTGCATGATTAGCTGTTTATACACAGATAGGAAATTTTGCTCAATTTTTGAAATAAATTGATACTGCACAATGTACTTTCTAACATTTTACACCATCTATATATACAAAATGCAGAGACATCTTTTAGTGTTTGATTACTAAAGGTGCAAACTCTTTGTCTAAATAATAAAATTTAAGGTTGGAATTCATCTTTTCAATTAATTTTCCCAAGGCAAGTGAGATTACTGGAACACAGAGAGATCTGCTGATAGTTGTGTACTGTGTTTTTCATAATGCTGATGGTGACTGACAGAGTCTGTTGTATGCCACTCTTGAGTTGTCTGTTATTAATATTTTTGTATCGGGGATGAGAAGAGCAGCAGTAACTATGGCAGTCGATGAGCCACAATAAATAGCAGCAAATGCATTCTAACCTCTGTCTCTGTGACAAACAGCATGGTACTATCTGCAGCTCTGGTTTTAATTTCAGTGGCATCAAAGGGAAACTCAAGAGCTTCAGAAAATAACTGGCACCATGGCTCAGATAAAATAAAATGCTTACCCACAGACATAAATTACCATGGGAGTAAAAAGACTACACCAAAATTACATAGTCTCATAAATGCTCTTAAATCAAAGTCTAGAGGACAGTGAGCACAGCTCACAAATTGCAACAGTCACACTACTTGATGAGTGGCTTTTTTTGGCACTAACTAACCTAACAGGTTTCTTCCAGAAGTGGTACTTGATGGTGTACACTCAGATTGTGTGGGGAAATTCAGCAGGACTACACTCCCATTTCATGAAAATTAATTCCCAGCACACATTAGGAAATGTATTTTCACAGTTCTGGCTGCAGCATTGCGCTGCATGAACGCATGTTCCTGTAAACATGATACTTTGTTGGACTTTCATTGCCACTGAACTCATTGAATTTGAAGCTGCATGTAATTACTTTAAGGCATAGTAAATCCTGCTCACCTTACCTAGTGATGGCACTCCAAGAGCTACTGTATTTGCAGTCAAAGCCAAGAGAACACTGCAACAAGCTGCAGAGTCCTGGGCAAAGCATTTTGCAGGAGGTACTCATCCTAGACTAGTTCCAGGCTGATGTTTACTGGATAGTGTAGACTAGATGATCATGTAAATCCTCCTGAACTCACCTATGGAAATTGTTTTTAATTCTTTCCTAACTCCTGCCTATGTGTTCTTGATGGAGCAATACACAGTGTCTTCTTCATTAGAGTTACTAATACTATTATCTGCAAGTGCATCACCACTTATTCCTTATTCTCACATTAATTTATGAGAGTTTTTTTGTCTAGTCTAGGGGGTGCAACAAGCTGGACTGGCTATAAATAAGTAGTCCAGTTCTGCTTCTCTGAGTGATGGAGAAATAGGGTACAGCACTGGAATTGTGAATAGTCGTCCATTACCATGGTTATCCCTGTGCCTAGAAAGACAGAATTCTTTTATAGATCTCTGGGGAAAAGATCCTAGAGACTTACTATACAGCTAAGAAGCAGTAGATGTGTCCCCAGAAGCTCTGTTGACATACATGAGAAGTCAGTGCAAGGACAAAGGCAGTAATTTGGATTTGCCTGGAGTGTTTCCACTTCTGGAATTGACCAGACACTGACCACTGAGATGGTCACCACAGTTCAGACCATAATTTTCCATGCATTGAAAGAAAGAGGGAGAAGAAAACCCTTCTGACTATATTATCCTGTAGTAATACATAATGATAGGTGTTAAAGAACCATGTTGACATCTAATGAAAATCACTTATACATTACTGCAAAAGGAATTGGATCAATTCCACTTTGTTACGTATCCCGTTTGAGATACCTGTAGTCATGTCTTATTCTGACTTCCCATGACAGTTTAAAATTTCTACACAGTTCTTTATTATGTTTAAATCCCACTGACACACAAGTAAGCTATTAGCCTATTATTGTTATTTATAAGCTTAATTACTTAAGTTTTAGTGCATCATTTTGTAAATTTCTGTGTAAAAGTCCTCAATGGAAACAAGGTGGAGCTCATTGATGCTGCATACTCAAGTTGAGCTACTTGAGGTTCTAAGAATCTAGTGGCTCACGAGAGATTTTCACTACTGCATTCAGAGGCAACTCTCTATCTCATAGCAGGGAATCTCATGCTAGGGGATTTTAAATGTCTAATAGCTAGAGACCACATAGAAATCAGTTTTCTGACTCACAAAAATAGTGCTGGTTGCCAGATACACTTAAAAGGAAGTGATCAGTGAACCAGATTTTTCAGTCTTAGAAAGGTTCTTTGGCAGGTTTTCAGTACAACTTCCACACACTGAGTCTTTACACAGAGGAACAAAAACTTCATGTATTTAAGTTCATCTTGTGGACTTCTTAAAAGAAGTAAGGAGTTCTGGTACCATTTTTTTTATCTTAAGGGGGAAAAAAAGTCTTTTGTTTGATGTATTTTTTTCCCTTCAAAAAATATGTTCAAAAGAAGACTAGAGAAGGACAAAATGAAAAAAAAATAAACCTGGCATTCTTTTCTTCAGTGAAAGAAGAGAATCCTGTTTTGACCACTATACATGAAACAAAGTTCCTGCTCAAAACACTTCAAAAATGGACATTTACTTTTATTTCTTAACTATAGAAAAACTAGTTTCCACAGGAAAGCTGTGAAATGCATTTACCTTGAGAAAAATACTTGTCAGAAAAGTCTGGAGGGGGAAAAAAAAGGCAGCAGCCCATATCACTTCAGATTTTTTACTAGATCTTGAGATACAGGTGGTTTTTAGAAAGCAGAGGTCAAGTGTGAGAGTATATGAATACTCACCTTTGCACTCCTGTAATCTTAAAAATTCTCTTGTGCCAAACGGAAGATGACTTTAACTTCTACCAACATCAGATAGCACCTGGACCATTCTGTCTATGCCTGCTGCTCCCCACAGGCCAGCTGTGATCTGCATACCACCCTTCACAATTATTGATACAGTGAGTAATTACTTCTGATGTTAGATATAGCTCCAACTTGCCATTAAAAAGAAAAGACACAGATGATGTATCCTCTCTGGAATTCTTAGTGCCAGAAGTAGAAATAACCTGGTGGGTCAAAGGGTGTTCAGGTTGACACATGCTGTATTCAGTCAAGAGACTTGTCCTCACTTCAGGCTCAGGACACCTTTTGTGAGAGTGTTTTTGATTTAAAAAGCTGATGAAAAGAATCTGAGTAATAAACATCATTTGGTGTTCCTAACTTCGTGCCATGATAGTCAGCAGAATATACCCTTTGAACAAACAAGGAAAAATCATATCTTTGTCTTTCATAAGTAGGAATTGCTGACTTACTAATTTTCTTTCATAAACCTGATGCTTGTGTAGAAATGTTTTATGTAAATACGGTTTATTGTGCTCTGCCTGTTTCCCCTTGATTATGTATAATGCTGACTGTGCCTCTTGCTGTGTTCTGGAGTAGGTCTTTAAGCCAATGCTGAGCTCTCGCTTTATCGCATGAGACACTGCAGAGGACTCCAGACATGATAACCATCTAAACTGTGTGACCCACGCTGCCCAGAGATTTCTGACTTTACAATTAATTTGTTTTCACAACAAGTGAGTCCCATAGGGGAGAACTGTTACTCCCAGTTCACATTTTGGAAGGTGAAGCCCAGAGGCTGTGTTTACACTGCCATGCAGCAGCAACTTGTAGATAAGAGGAAGAAAAGTCTCTTCATAACAGTTAGTTTTTGGAGTTTCCTCAGAGCCATCTATTGAATCGTTTCTGGGTCTTTGTGGCTGCCCCAGAAGTTTCCTTCTAGTTTACTTGCCCCTCTACAATGTTGTGGTCAACAAAACCAAGGCTAATACGAAGTTTTCTGACACAGTCTGCCACAAGATATATGAGATTGCGGGCGCTATGAAACCTACCTGACATGCTAGAAAGGGAAAACTTTGCCAGAAAAGAAACTAAACATGGGGTGGTGGAGCTCATGTCCACCTTCACTCTTGAGGTCCATCAGCTCAGGTTACAGAAGGTTTTGTCAAAGAGACCAAGCAGTTCACAAGTCACACAAATCTAGCAGAAGAATGCATTTGAACCTCGATCAGCTTCAGCCTAGCACAATAATAACCAGTAAAACTTGGTTGAATCCTATGGATTCACACCAATATGTACAAAGTAACAAAGAAACAAGTAGGATATTTCATGAAGTCTGAGTTTAATCTACTTTTTAAATGATTGCAGAATACAGTTACAGGTTCTGAAGAAAAACTATAGAGCTGCAGATCAAAGAAAAAGTATATAGTCTTTTGGTCAGACTATGTTTTTGTTCCTTCTTGAGTTTAAGGTTACCCTTGTGCTAAAATCTAAAGAAATCATTATGCTAAATATTTAAGGAAGGGGGGGAGGTTGGAATTTCTGTTGCTGTTGACTGACACTGGAGAGGGCGGTTTGATGCGTTTTGTAAATGGACAAAACAGGTTCTGCTCCTGCAATATTCCTTAGCACCCAGAAATAAGGAGTGGGAAGGGGTTCTATAGTTTGGTTTTTACTAATTTTTTTAGTGATACAATCCATGTTGACAACAAACTTGGGGGTATTGTGTGTAACAAATGAGCACATACAATGGCAGTTACAGATTTGCAAGCTGATGGTGAAATTTTGAATGTATGATTGGTAACCTAAAAGTCTAAAATAATTACTTACACATAGCCCGAGTTTTACTCAGCTATGCACGTCATTTCTTGGTCTTATGTTGACTCCAAAGGCAGAATTTGTGATCTGATTGGTGAAAGTGCTGCTCTGGGTCCATTGCTTATCAGAATAGCTGTGAGTTAAAAGGAAGATGAGGGGTCATTTCTATGTGGGTTGGGTTTTTATTATTTTAAAATTTAAATAAGATTCTGAATCACCGTAGTATAAAGAGACCAAAATCAAACAACCATGGTTCATTCCTGTGCTTTGATTTTTATACCCATGCATGTTTTTAAATAAAAAAAAGAAAAAATAGAAAACCAAACATGTGTGCTGCCTTTTAATAAAGATCATATTAAAAATTCAATAAATAGCAATATCTCTGATCTCTTAACAAAAGCGTCTGGTGTACAGGAAATTAAATGAAAAAAAAACTTGTTAATCCTTTTTGATTTCTGTACATGGTAGCTGGAAGCAGAATTCTTTAACTCACAGGATTCTCTTTTTGTCCTCCCTCTTTTACATTTCTTCTCCTTTTTTTTTTTTTTTTTTTTTCCCC
>VYZX01011433.1:12688-40198 GCA_013401335.1 Brachypteracias leptosomus
TCCAAAAAAAAAAAAAAAGAAAAAACCCCCCCCCCCCCCCCCCCAAAAAAAAAAAAAAAAGTAAAAAGAACAGGGTAAAAATCATTAGTTTTATGCAAAGTGTCTTAGAGGTGCAAGTATACATTTTATTTAAAGGTAGGAAACCCAGAAGAAAAGGAGCAAAGTCTAGCAGGGCAAGAGTCTGGGCAGGCAAAAAATTATTTGCTCAGTGATCCACCCTCAGTCCTGATTAACAGAGAAACAATACGTGCATCAGTAGCTGATGATACCTTTGAAAAGCCACTTCTTCAGCAGCTACAAAGTAAAAAAGCAAAGGTGGAATGAGTTTTCCAGCACTGAACAAAATGAGTTGGTAATTATCCTAAGTGCAACTTCAGTTCCTAATTTTCAAGATCAGTGCAAAATACTGTTTGTGGAGCTTGATGGAGCCTTTAGTGATTATTGTTGTGTTACAAAGAATACCATGGATAATGCTGTCTATGGTTTATTTATACAATTACAAGACAGGAGAATGTAAGACAGCGTATGAATGAAGTGCTTCTGTGTTTGAATAGGTATTTAATTGCCGCATGTGTGCCAGGAGCTGGCTATTCCAGGGCTGTTTGGTGTTTCTCCAGACCACCAGTCCCACTGGCCTCTGCTGGGTAAGAGCTGGAGGTCCTGCCTTCACAACCCATGGCTTCCTTCCCTCTGGGCCATAGTCACAAGATGTTCTGGGTGTGATGCTGGACAATACTAAGCTGTGTATTGATATGGAGACTGCACTAAAAAACCCAATAATTTTGGCCTTCATCATTGAAATGTTCCCAGCCCTTGAGCTCAAGCAAAGGCCTGTCCCCTCCCCATCACCCACCTCTTTCTCAGCAGTTCACCCTGGGGGTAGTGGGGAGAGTCACAGCAGAGGTGCTGGCTGCTAGAAGAGGGTGCTGGGGCAGCTCAGCACCTTCACCCCTTGCTGCTGGACTGCTGGGAGAGGCCAGGCAAATGGGGAACATGGAGACTCACAAGGGAAAACACCAGGTTCTGCTGAGAAAGGGTCTTGGGAAGAGACAAGCAGGTTCGTGCTGGCAGATTTTGGCACCTGGAGGGAGGATAGAGAGTTCGAGAATCTTTCTCCACCACTCCTTTTCCTCCCTGCCCATGATTGCCCACATTTAGCATTTCTGCCTTCAGAGCAAACCCCTAGGGAGCTCACACACTGCAGGGGAGGTAGATACAGGGCAGTGTTGGATATTTGAGTTAAGAAAGTAGGTTTTTCTGCAGCCAGGAAGAAGGGAAGTGCATTTCTTCTCATTTTCCAGAAGCTGGGTAGTGTGTCTGCTTTCAAAAATCTTGGACAGAGAGGGAGAGCTGCTCATTGCTCTCTTTTTTTGCACCTCTCCTCCTCCAGTTACTTTGGCAAGCTATTGATCTGCCATAGAAGAAACCCTCTTTCTCTCTCTTCTGGCAGATCTCTTTGCTTCTCAAATGTCTTGTGTGCTTTATGTGCTCATTTTGATGCTTTTTAGTGGTTGTGATCATCTCTCCTTCTCAAAATACTTCTTACCTCTCAACATTTATTTCCATGCTGTTACTGCCAAGGACACTTCGGGTAGCCTTCCTATGTGTTGACAAGCTCCTTGTGTCTCAACCATGTTCATCACTTTCTCTTAGTGTATTTAATTTTCAAAGGGGAGCAATAACTTGGGTTTGAGGAGCAGGTTGGCATTAGGAGAAACTTCCAGGCCAGAGGATATGATAAATCATTTAGTACTGTACATAGATCTATACCTGTTACTGACAATGGAAAATTCACCAAAATACGAGAAAAATAGTTCTTTTCTAAAATAGGCATTTATTTGTCTTGTTTCAAGGTGACTCATTCACTTGGGCTATTTGAGAAAGCATTAAGTGTCTTAAAGTTTTAAAAACTGTGAAGGTTTTGTGTCCCTCCAATGCTCCTTCATCTTAGTCCCCATTACTGAAATGCTGGTTTAAACACTGGTTTAACTTGAATTGCTTTGTGATTCTTTCTTTGTCCTCCTGCCACACTAAAATGCTCTGACTAGATTAACTGCTTCCCTGCTGCATGGATCACATCTTTTTCACCCCTGCCTCCATCCTTTACCTCCCAAGTTATTGGCCTGAAAATGTATATGATTCATCCCCACTTCTTCAGCTGGAGCTGTATGGTCTTTCTGCACAAATGTGCACAGTCACATTTACTCCTCCCTCCTAGAGCCTGTGTATCCTCCCCCACAGGAGGCTGCTGCCTGGTCCATGCCAGGCTGGGCTTCATGCCCCCTTGCACCACATTACCCTCCCCTGGACCTCCTCTCCATATTGGAGCATGTCTCACTCCTCTTGCTGATCATCTCTAGGTGCTCCTGATCTCCTCCCCTGTGTCTTGGCTTGGTTTTAGGTGACTTCACATGATAAATCTTTCAATTTAATGTTGTGCAGTTCATGTGTGGTGATAGACATTGAGCTCAGCAGGTAAGGGCATCTCCTGCTTCCAGGGGGCTTGAGAAAGGGCCATGGGACAGGAGCTTTGCTGGGGAGGATGTTATTTTGTTATGGCCTTTTCCCCTGAGGTCTGCAGTGGTTATCAAGTCAGCAGAGGAAGGAAATTGTGATCCAATTAATAGGAAACAGCCTAGAAGGAGTTGTATTTGTATTTTTTGCAGTGAAACCCCCTTCACAGTTTCTGCCTCCTGTAATGCATTTGCTGTAATCTGTTTGGATGGCAGGTTCCCCTGAGCAGAGCTTATCTCATCTGATGTGGGATGGAACTAGTACAAGCACAATACCTCATGACACGAGGTTCTCTGCCCTTCCCCTTAATTAATTTGAAATTGGAGGACCCAGCAGTTCAGGTGATAACAACCTTTCTCTAACTCTTCCCTTTGTAATAAGCTTTCATCTCCTCCGGTGTGCAACCAGAGAAAGCTTTTCCCCTGGTGCCTCTCCAGCTGTGGCAACTTCTAGGAAATAGTTTCTATTCCTTCTTTCAAGCTACCAAAGCAATCTGGTCTGGGAGGTGTCTGCACAAAGCTCCTCTGCAGCTGGGCCCCTGGGGGAGAGCAGCAACCTGGCAGCCAGTGCCAATGGCAGTGGGGACATCTCCTGGGAGCAAACAGGGTGATAGCTACACTTCATCTTGAGGTGGGAAAAGGTGTCCTCCTCCCCAGCTGCTTGCCCCTGGGAAGAGCTGGAGGAGCAGCACTGGGTACTCACCAAGGTCCTCTTTTAAACATAAACGTCTCCTTTTCTGGAATGAGGAATGGCCCCTTAGCAAGGACACAGCGGTCTCTGCAGCCATCCTGGAGAAATGGCTTAACCTCTGTAACTATAAAGGAGTGAAGATGGAAGAAAAAACAGCCCTTACAACCACAGATGAAGCTGATCTGGGCAAGACATCAAGAGAGCATGATCACGGTAGTTAATCTCTCAAAAAAACTATAAAGGACACAAAGAGACAGTAGGAGGGGCAGGTTCCTGAGCTACCAGGTTTCATCTGGGAGGAAAGCAAGTTCTCAGAGCCCAAGGTTTCCAAACTCTAGAAAGCAAAAATTATGAGATCAACTCTCTTGAGTTGAGATGAGAGAAACTTGTATTAATCCATGTACAGCCACTGAAAGCTGTTTTAGATGTTGAAGCAAAAGATCTCTCTTGAGAGAGTACCTGCCCTCTAAAATTAAACCAGATTCATTTTTGCATAATAATTTGCTTTTGATTATGATGAAGTTTTGTTCTGCATGCATATTTCCAGGCGTGCAAAGTGGCTAGGCTGGCAAACTAATGCTTTAATAGATCTGAGATCTCAAAACTCCAATGTCTCATTATGTAGCACTCTCTCCCTCTCACCCATGTCACTGATGTTAATATGGTTTCTCTGAATCAGGATAAACTTATTTCCTTCAAGTTGTTGGGGGTTTTTTTCTCCAAAAGGAAATATCGATGGAAAATTAGTGTGTTTCCATGACAGGACGGTGAGTCATTAGTAGCTATGTTGCAATAGCTCACTTCATAAATATTGTTAAACTATTCACATCTTTAATTTTATGGACATTGCAAAGCTAAAGACTCCTTTTGCACTGAGGAAGATATTTCATTGATTGTCAGAAGTGAGCACCCAGCCATGAGCTGGGACATCAACCTGAGAGCCCCAGCTTTCATTCCAGGCTGTTCCTGCAACATTTGAAGTACGCACTTGAGCTGACACATTGGGCAAAATCTCTGGTGCCATGTTTGGGGAAGAGTGTAAGAAACAAGATGAAGAGGGATCCTTCTCCTGTTGTGTCCTCCCACTACCCTACAATCCCTGATGTGGGCATTTCCTCTGCAGCCACCTATCTTCAGACTCAAGATATCTTGCAAGGCTGACCCTCCCCAGCAAAATCCTCCCATGACTGTGTTTGGTTATCCCATTTTCCTCTGTGCTGTGCTGAAAACCCAACTCTTTCCAGGCTCCCTTGGCAGGCTGGGGTCTCCAGAGCCCCTGTTCTGCTCCTGGCTTTCTCCTTTAATCTGCTTTTAATGGACCCTGAGTAGTGTTCCTCACTCTTATCTGCTGGGTAGTATTTCTATCAGAGCCATTATTTGCCAACTTTCCTACAGAGCAGCATCAAAGTCTTAGTTGAGGTGAGATGCACAATCCCTCACCCTCCCTTGTATATAGGCTCCTTATCCTGATGAACAGGGAGGCTGGAGTGGGTTTTACCCGATTTTGCTCTTAAATTTACTTAAGGCACAATTCCTATTTCTTCTTTGAGACACCACCTATGAATATTATTGCAAGATACTGATTTCTTCATTCCTTGGGCTTCCTTGTGTTAAGTTTGTGTGCTGGCCACAGCAGCTCTTCTGGCAGGCTTTCTGCTTCTGATGTGCTTGAGAAAAGGTTTATTGTCAGCCTTCATGCTGTTAGCTAGTAGCTCCTTGGATTTCTACTTTTTGAAGGGTATCTGTTTGCTTTGAATTGCTCTGTTGTGCTGCTATTTAGCCACCTGGGGGATGTGTGTATATTTGTTTTAATTTATTGTTGGTACACATTTACTCTGAACTTCTAATTAAACTGATCCCACTGTTACGGGGCTCTTCAAGAAAAGCTTGGGCAGACATCACAGCAGATCAGGCTTTCCTGTTTGGGCTCCGTATTTGACTTAAAAAGTTAAGTCATGGAGCATCTCATAGCTATCCTTGCAACCTGCAAACGTGGCCTCCACAAGCCTCCCTCTGGGTGCCATATCACATTAGGTGATTTAAGGGGTTGCATCTAGGGCCTTTGCACCCACATGATCCAGAAGAAGCTGGCCAGTGTCTTAGAGCAGGAATGGGTGTGCTCACATATCCAGGTCTGCAGCAAGGAAAAGAGGAATTTCATAGTCACAGCTTTTCCAGTAATTCTTAATTTTTGCCTCTGCAGTACTGAGAGTCCTCTGCCCTTTAGTTTAGTCTGTGTTTCTGTCAAGTTTATGATCAACCCTTTTCATAAAATCCCATGAACACAGATGTCCCTGGGGATGACAGTCTTTTAAAGACTTTGGTACAGTTAGAAAGTCCACGTTGTTTCCATGGCTTTTGTTCTATTGTACTTCCTCTTTGATTTGCCAGTGCTGAGGGGTTAGACACTTTTTTTCGTAAATATACGCAATTTTTGGTGAAATCTCAAGTTCATATTTGTACTCAGGTCCTCCATTCAGAAGATACTCTTTTCTGCCTTCCTTCCTGGGTAACCTTTTATTGCTGCATATACAATCAATCCTTCAGTCATGGAAATGCTGTAACTTTAGAAAGCTCTGCTTGGCTCCTACCTAGGGATGAGAAACCATAAAGTTCAGCACTGCTTGGCTGACACTTTCCTGCTCTCCCTGCATGCTGGACATTCCCTCTTGTTAAGCAAAACACTACTGTTGGGAAAAAAAGTAAAACAGCATAACTTCAGAGAATCTTTCTCCAAGCACATTGACAAAGCAAGTCAAGAGCTGTTTGTTATATTTTCTGGTCATCTAGCTCACAAAATTCCACCAAAGTGCTTCCTACACAGCTTTTTCTTTCACACCCATGTTCATACAAAGAAAAACCCCTGTTAACGTTCGTCCCCAGGCACCACAGCCATTAGATGGGAAGCCCCTGAGCGCTGGCCTTGATCACCAGGTGGCTGTTGCAGTCCTTTGGCACCTGGGAGGTTTAATCCCATGCAGTTTTCATGTGGCAAAGGTGCCTGGTAGGGTCCTCCTCTCCAGTGAAAGAGAATAGGTAGAGCAAGCAGCACCATGAGTGGATATGGGAAGGGATAAATAATTCATTTCTTGAAAACTGGACAACTGTTCCCACCCATTGCCCACCTGATGAAAGGATTTCCAGTTTGAAACACCAGCAGTGATGCAGCAGCTCCCTTCAGGGACATGTGAAATGATGACAAGTACCTTGACTAGTGAAAGAGATGTTTAATTCCAGCACCTCCCCCCAGCAGCGTGATTCTTCTAGCACCTTTCTCCTCTTGTCCTTCAGCAGTACTTGAACACCAATCCCTGCTTTGTTTTCCTAGTAGAACCAGGGCAAACACATAAGGGCACATTCTTTTCTCCATCTCCAGCTTGAGGTGGTGGGGGAAAAAAAGAGTAAACGTTTACAGCTGCTTCAGCCAGAGTGGAGTGAAAACCCAAAGGTGATCTTCTCTCTTGCCCTTTCTGTACCAAGAGTACAAACAGGTTTCATCTCTGTGAAAAGTCTCCGATTATTCCTCGTGCCTTGATTATTTTTTTCAGAGCAAGAAAAAACCCACTATTTTAAGGCATCACTAGAGGAATGAATTTGACAAGCCTTTATCCAAATGAATGTTTAGATTTTGAAAGGAAAAAAAGAAAATCCAGCATGACTGACAAGGTCCTTTTGAAACACATAATACACAGAACCTCACATGACACTTCTGTGGGTGTTAGTCTAAAAAGCTATCTTTACATACAATGTAGCAAATGAACAGTGTAAGGCAGGGGTTGTAGCTCTGTGCATCCTGGCTGAGTAGTACTATGGGATTGTAAAACCTGGCAAACTTATTCTCTTAAAGCTCCATGTCCCCAGGGAGGAGGCTGGTGTATTCTACTTCAAAAACCTGAAAAGTTTGCTTTAGACTGACTATTGCCATTTATACTCTATGTTGCAAGGAATGGAGCTCAGTCTTAAAAAAAACCACTCCACACCAATCTCAGGCAGTTGATCCCTAAAGAAGTGAGGTGCTCAGGCTTGGAGAGGAGTCACAGGTGGAGCTGGTAGAGTTGAAGGAGGTGCAGCTTTGGCTCTCACCTGAGCTCATTGCCCTTTTCTCATTGAAGAAACAATTCCCATTGCCTGCTCTTCAATTCCCTTGAAGGTTAGGAGAGAGCTGCAGGTAGTGTAGCCAGCTTCATCCCAGCTGCTGGTAGAGAGAGGTGAGAAATTCAGCTGTGGGGTTTTGGTGGTGCTTAGGGCAGGAGAGAGGAGTGCTGACAGCAGCAGGGGCTACTTTATAGTGCAGGCAGCATCTATCAACTCCAACTGGAGACCTCTGGAAAAAGGGCCGCCTCCTCTCATTGCTCCAGAAGAGCAAAATTGTAAAATGCTGCAGGCAAAACTGTGCCAGAAGCACAGGATTTATTTTTTTCAGTGAGAAAACTAGCTTATTGCTGCTGCCCCTTCCCTGCTGGTGGTCTATGCACAGACGGGTAACCCCATCATTTTAGTATCTGGATTCAGCCACCAAATAGCCACCTCTAATGACAGAGATAACTGAGGCAAGGGGATCTGGCAACCTCAAGGGGAAGGATCTCTGGAAGTCTCAGGGCCAGCCTCCTTCCCAGTTCAGTGCCATGTGCAGCCATGTTGCTCTTGCTTCAAGTGTCCCAATAGTGGAGACTCTGCAGCTCCTCTATCCATTTCCATACTATTCTTACTGAAGCCCATCTTTTTTTTTTTTTTTTCACTTGTTTGAAAATCTTTATGAGGTGTCCCTCCCTAGTTTTCCATCTGTCTTCTTTCTTCACTTTTTCAGGACCTCTGGATCATCCTCACCCTTTCTTGGGGGGTCTTTTGTCAGTTGTTAAAGTCTTCCTTGAGGAGCAGTGCTAAAAACCCACCAACACCCTCCAGCTGAGACCATCCCCTGGTGGAGGAGAGCAGATGAGTCTGGCCATTTTTTCTAACCCATAAGAAAGAAATTGTGCATATCTCCCCCACTCTCCCCAGTGACCTTGCCATGAGGAGCTGTTTTCATTTAATTTTCCTTTCCCTGAAATCCTTATTTGTTTGTTTTTAATTTCAGGATGGCTACCAAGCTCCTTTCAGCACCGAATTAGAGAAACAGAGAATACAGTAGCAGCTAGACTTACCTATTAATCAAGTTAATGTGTCGTGGTGAACCAGTTCAGAATACCATGTTGCTGGCTCTTGTGATTTCATAGCATCTCATGACATTCAATATTTTTGGTAAAGCTCTGCTTTCCAGATTCATGTGATAGTGGGACAAGCTGGGGTTTCACTTAGGAAGAATTATCTAGAGCACCTAGATGTAGAGAGTAATTGGCAAATGGGACCCAAGTGCATCCTAAAGTCTCAGAAAAATAGAAGGCAAATAAAAAGCACCTGCAAACAACTGTTGTTGGCTGAAGTTGCTGGAATGACACTTGCATGAAATGTACTTGTCTGGCTGCTCCTGTGGATGCGAACTGCTGAGTGCTGATTCTAAGTTCTCCAAAATGCCATGATGTTTTCTGGGGTAACCCATTGTGGGAAGCTGGAGTGGTGGAAAAGTGGGGCAAGAAATTATCATTCACAAAAGCTATGCAATAGGAATCTTGGACCTCCAACCACCCAGGACTGGTTGTAATGAAAATGCCCCCTGCTAGAAGATTTTGGGGTGCTCTGTGTGTTAAAAGGCACTTTGACTTCAAACACCTGCATGGTTTTTCCCAGCAATGCATGGCACACACCTTTGCCTTTGGACATGCAGTGTCCCAGTCAAGTGTGCTGATCAGGAGGTGCTGGGAGGTGTCAGAACAGCCCAGAGTTAAGGGGCACTGATGTACCTGTCATGTTTAGGAGCACGAGGCCACTTCAGAGGCTCTGTCTTGGTGCCTTTTCCCCCATTTATCAACCACATCTGAGTAAGGGGCTGGCTGAGTGGAGATGAGGGTGCAAAGCGAACACACACCGTGTACATTGCTCATGAAAAGGAACCATTTTTTACCAATTTTCCACTTTCTGTGATGGTGACCTGTTTCAGCCAGTGTTGCCAGGGTCCTCCCTCTTGAGGAAATGCATGAAAAATACAACTTAATGCCACCACTGGCTGCTGCTCCTTCCCAAGGGTTTGTGTGGGGCAGGGGACAGTGCTGTGAGCACCATGGACATGTGTGAAAGTGTTAACTGAAGATGAGACTTAGAGGAGCAGTGAACTATACTGGGTAAAACTGGGATTGTTACTTGCTATGGGCTGCCCATATATACCCCACAAAGAAATGACAATGTTAAAATATACCACTAGACAAAATACAGTAGAAAATACAGCTTTACAAACCTCTTAACATGAAAATTTTAAAAATATGTGGGATATAGGGCAGTAGGAGAGGCATCCAATGAATGGCTCAATATAAAGGTAGCTGCAAACTACCCACAAACAAGGGCAGGGCTGAGGCTGACTGCAAGACTGGTGGAAGACCTCTCCTGCCATCCTTGGTTTAAGTTATTACCAGGAACAGTTTGCAAAGGCTCACACAAAGCCACTGTCAGAAATAACTCAAACACAGAGAGGAAAAAATTGCTAGAGAGTTTTTTGGGGAAGGATTAGGTTTAAAATAATTGCCATTTATAAATGAATTTCACATCCTTTTGGAGCTTGGCCTACTAGCATTTCATGGTTTGACTGGAGCTGGCAGACAGGGTAGGCACCAATTCCAGGTCCTGACTGCCAAGAAAAAGGAAAATATTAAGATAAAATTTGGCAATGAAAAAAAAAGGCAAAGGAAATATAGGGAACTGAGTCTTAGTTTAGGAAAATTATTGTTCTCTAAGCTGTGGGCTGATTCTATGGCCAGCATATTAGTCACAGTCTTACATGAGCCTGGCCTTTATAACCGATGTCTGAAGAGAAACTGGTGGTGAACACAGCTTCCAACATTTTAATAATTTTAAAATCCATGATTCTGTTATTTTTATTTTATTTTTTTTTTAAATTTAAACTCATATCAAAGTCTATTGCAAGCAGTGAGGAGATTCCTCTCAGCTTTAACAACTTTGAATCTAGCCATGTAAAAATAGATGCCACGTGCCTCAAGACTTCTGCTGCAGTCTTGCCAACTAAGCCCAAGTGGCAAAGTAAGACCATGGCTTTTCTGTTTCTTACACCCAGCATTTTAGGATCACGAGTTATTTGGCCCCAGCTGAAGCCCATGTGACACCTCAGTTATTTTGCCCAATGCTGGATTAGACCTGAGAGATCTGAGCTTGCTTCTGGCGTTCTCTAAGGTGCTGAGCACATGCATCCCTTCTGTGTTTCCCTGAGTTCGTTTGATAGCAGAGAGATTCTCTACTGCCCAGGAGACATTTTGCACAGAGCTGTACAATAGATGAACAGCTCAGGAAAATGTGTATGGTGAAAAGAAAAATGTCCAGGACACACAGAAGAGTGGGGAACCCAGTGTGCAGCCCTGTGGGCTGCTCCTTCTTTCAATGCAAGTCAAACACTTGCTAAACCAGAGAGCACTGAATCAGAGGCCAGCTTGAATCATGGAGCAGCCACAAAGACATCTCTGCAGACCCATGGCTTGCAAATCACCTCTGCTGGGGTGTGGGCAGATCAGGCCAGTTCTTCATCTTAGTGCTTTCTGGACGTTTTATGCTGTGTTTTTTTAGTTATAACTGCATGAAGAAAGCTGCCAGCCAGCCCTGAGAGTGTGCTGGCAGCTCCTCATCACTGACCCTGGTGGAGACCATTGGTGAGGCAGGAACTCCTGCTGCTCTGTGAGATGTGGCCAGCGTCTGGAACCATGGTGAGGAATTGTTGGAGGGAAGTGGCCTGGGGCTAATTCACAGCTATCAGGTAAAAATGCAGACCGAGAGATTAGAGATGTAGACAGATTCAAGAAAAACTGTTGAAAACAGATTGTTAGACAGCCTTATGGATCTCAGCAAAGGACATGTTTTTCTTACTGGAAGAGAGCCATGATATAGAAATAGACTGAAATCAAGAAAGAGGGCTGCAGCCATAGCTTAGGCTGTATATTTAAACATTTTTGCTGTCAGACCATCTGGGCCTAGAGCTAAATTTACCTAGAAATTATTTTTGATGTTTCTACTTCTAGAGAGATGAAAGTTGCTCTTGGTACTTCATGCCAGGAGGAAAGGCAAAATAAATGCCCTGGGTCAAATTTTCCAAGTTGTCAGACCTGTGTGTGGTTTTGGATGTTTGTCTGCAACACCTGTGTTGAACTTCAGGCCGGATGCTTTGCACACACAAAATCCCTCCACAGCAAACAAAAAACCTTGACTTGCATTCCTGCTCCCAGTAACTCCATACAGTGATTAGCAATGCAAATGGGCTCCCATCTTTTTCTGCTGTTGTGCTGTTAGTGGTTTCTTTTTTGAACCATGGGTAGAGAAAAACTGTTTCCATGATGAAAATACTTATGTGAGATCCGGAAAGTCTAGTTTCTGACTCAGCTCAGTCAAATTTGCTTGATGACTTCTGTGAACCTGGATCCCAGGAGAAAACCCCAAACCCAGGTGAGGTCTGGCAGTCTCCCAGGCACCAGGGAAGGTTTGATGTGGGCTTCTGATGTCCCATAGGGAGCACATGGGATGGGGACTGAGAGATGCTGGGTGAGAAAGTTGTGTTTTGCAACTCTGCAGCTTTTGGAAAACTCTCCCATGAAATGAAGCACCTGGGTTGGCCACTGCTGTGAAAGAAGAGTCCACCACCCCAAATTTTAGATGCCTGAATCACTCCTTTGGGGACTGTTTCCTCCTTTGAAAGGCAAATGGATGAGGATGGCTATACCTCTTGCTTGTCAGGACTCAGACATCTCCAGTTCTTGGGAGGAGGGTTGCCCCAGCACCTACATTGGAGTATTGACTGTTCAGCAAATCTCACTAGGCTCAGGGTAACCTAATCCCTTATCCTCTGCCTGTGGTGTTGCTCTTCTTAAGGCAGTTTTCCCATTTGAATAGTCTTGTGCAAATGGTTCCTCCAGTTTTCTCTAGAGAGGAAAAATGTGAAAGCATCTGCTGGACAATCACAACCCAAAATTGTTTTTTTCCTTATCTTGAAACAAAAACCTTTATTATATTCCAATTACTGCTCGTCAACTTGGGAAAGACTAAAATAATTATATTGGGGGATTAGAGAAATTAAGTCTCAAGAGACATGGGAACTTTCAGCTTCTTAATGCTCTTGATTATGTCTTTCTGTTCTGTGTGCCATAAAAGTAATAAAATTCAAATATTTTGTAAAAGTGATCTGTAACAGGCGATGGTATGGAACAGATCTACTGGTTCAGTTTATCTACGATTTTTAGCACATTAAAAATCCCCATGGGGAAAGTCTTAAACACTTCCACCCATCCCACATTATGTATATATCATCTCAATCAGAAAGACTTTCTTTTTAATAAGGCTCCTCTATCTAGCTAGTTGTGAGCATGCTGTCTTCAGAAGGTTTCTTTCTAACAAATGCCATGGAAAATTTTTCCAAGGCCAAAATGGGTGATTGAGATTTTTTAATCCTCCCTGTCACTCATGATAATGTTAATAATCCACAAGCCTTACAACATGCCTAACATCCCATGTAACATACGCATCTCTGGGAGATGAACAATAAATCCCATGTGTGCTCTGCTCCCTCCTCCTCCTGGATGAGGAAGCCCCAGATTTGGTGCAGCTCTTTCCAGCTACTCTGGCTGCTTCTTGCTTCCTGCACTGGCAGGGGGCTGTCACTGCCTCAGTGCCTCCTGGGGGACTCCTCCTCAGCCATCAGTATTTGTCACTGTATTTGCAGTCAGGGTAGCGATAGGCAAAACGGGAATCGCAGGACCGCAGAGGCTTCAGGAGCTCTGCCAGCTTTGCAACTGCCTGGCTGACACCCTGGTCATCAGCGAGGCTGTTGGCACACTGCTGCAGGGAGCTGTCTATTTTCTCCTGCACAGGTTGCTGGAATTTCCCTTTCAGCAGCTTAGGCAAAAGCTCTTGACACACCATGACGAGGCTGTGCTTCTCTCTGATGGAGTCACAGGACACAAATTCCGACTGGCAGTCCACAGTCAAACAGCTAAATATATCTTTATACTCCTGTTGGCCATCAATCAGCTGGGTCCCTGTTAGAGACAATTAAACCAGTTTTTAGGAACACAGTGGTGAAATCTTCCATAATTACATATATCTGAGCCTCTCTATTAACATGGGGTTTGCTACTATCCAAAGGATAGGTCTATCTTTCACCACAAAGCACTCTGTGCTGTAGCTGTATATGGGCCAGTTTTCTCACTCCTGATATGTATGTTTTCTGAATGACAGAGCTCTGCAGAACAGCCTGACAGAGGAACTGGAGAGAAGTCTGTCAAGTCAAACTGACACAGAAAAGCTGAAAAGAACTGGAGTACTACCCTAAAATGTGGAGGTCCTACAAAACCTACCACAATAGCCCAACTGATAATTTTTTCATGTTACCCAAAATCATTAAATTTCAACAACAGCTCATCTAGCTGGATTCAAGTTAATGGTAATAGCTGTTGGGACAAGAAAAAGGAGCCCAGTGGAATGTTCTCTGACAGGTGCTTCTGAATATTTGGTATTTGCTCAGCTGATTGTGTGAGTTGAGCAAAGGCCTTTAGAAAATTTGAACATTCAAAATGAAGTTGTAAAATCACTGGAGGAATAGTCTTTGATGTGCTTTACTTATAGGATTAGACCAATGCAGCCTGTGGGAAGAGAATGGTAACCCTTGATTTTATGTAAAAATGACAAAAGGGGGATTTTGTTGTTATAATAATAATAATAATAATAATGATGATGATGATGATGATGATGACAGCAACAACAACAACAACAACAACAACAACTTAATGTGACAAATGCACCTAAAAAGAATCTGATTTAACCCAATACTTAAAACAAATTAAGTTATGAAATTTCTACTTGCAAATATTGTCATTTGTGTGGCAAAATTTTTAAAACAGGTGATTTAGGAAGTCTTTAAATGCAACCATTCAGCACCATGCACTCTGAATGCTGCTGCCAGCCACAGAGGAGGCCAAGCAGAATGTAAGTGACCATGGTTGGTCACCAAACCACTGACTGCACAAAGTGTCTGTCACCTTTCTGACTCAGAGCCAGGATGGCAGGAGCTGCTGATGCTTTTGTTGTTGGTAAATCTCTCTGTGAACTTGTTGTTATTTAATTTAGCAAGTGATGTTTGGTTGATTAAAAAAAATCAACAGCAGATCCGAGCATAGCAGGTGAAAGATCCATTTCCCCGCCTCTCTGAGCCCTCCTGTGACAGACGCACAGCCCTGGAGCCTGCTGTGTACCTTCCTCCTTGTCGATGATCCCCAGCGTGCTGGCATCCCGGATGAACAGATGCCCATTGCTGAACACGCCAAAGGTGCCAGCATCCACATGGGTGAAATAGAAGAAATAGTTGAGGTCGTTGGTGCCCATGGAGCGGAGGACAGTGAGGAGCTGGAGGGCCAGGTCAGCAGCCACTTCAGGGGCTGCATCGTAGAAGTCATGCAAGGGCCGGGTGCTGGCGCTGACCACCAGCCGCCCGCAGGAGCCCAGGTACCTTGGGAAGGGCCATCCCTCCACGTTGGGGAAGATCTGCCAGGGACAGCAGGAATAGGGAGATTGTCCATGCCCTTTGACCACTGCGCTTTGCTGGTGGACCCATCTCCCTCCCAGAGGACTTTCAAGTGCCCTGATTGGCTTCAAGCAGCAATGCTGGTGTTGTGTTTTGTTTTCTAAAGCAGCCCATCACCCTTCCTCACCCCAGCAGCCACAGAAGGTTCTGCTCCACAGAAGGTTCTGCTCCATCCTGGAGTAGCTATGCTGCTTTTTTTTCCTTTCCCCCCCCCCTTTTTTTTAATTAAGAAAGAAGAATCTGATATTTCAAGACCTATTCCATGAGGGAGACTAGCTGTAAAGTCCAAGATAATAATAGATTTCAAATTCATGAAAATTTTAGCCACAGAAAAGCTAATTTTAGGTGTCTTTATGGAGCATTTGATGGGTCCCCCATGAGCACTGCATAGCTGAAATCACGGCTTGGAGGTGAAGTGGGGCTGAAGCAGTTTTCTCTAATTTGTAAGAACTGCCTGGATGCTTTGTAAGAGACTTTGTAGTCTCAGGGACAGAAGTGCTGGGTGTTTGCTACAGTGGGGACACCTAGGCTGAGCTCCCTACATCACTGCAGCTTGTGTTAGCAGCACCTGTATCCCAGGTGGAAACCAAACTGCATAACAGATTGCCCAGAGAGGTGGTGGAAGCCCCCTCCCTGGAAATTTTGAAGGCCAGGCTGGATGGGGCTCTGAGTAACCTGATCTAGTGGGAGGTGTCCCTGCCCATGGCAGGGGGATTGGAACTAGATGATCTTTAAGGTCCCTTCCAACTCTGACAATTCTATGATTCTATGACTGCTGAGCTGTGCCAGCACAAAGCTTTCTGCCATTTACTTCATAACTTGTCCCTCTCCCCAGCACCCCTAGGCCCTACCAAGGCAGGGGGGTTATGAACTGGTCCAGTTTCATGTTTAAGGTTACTTCTCCCTTCTGCTGTGAAGGCATCTTAGGCTCTCATGTAAAATGAAGCCATTTCTCTTCGGCATATTTTTCTCACCTCTGCAAGCTGCGTTCCCATATCTTTACAGTGCTGAAAGCCACAGCCTCATGCCCCAGGAAATCACAGCCAAGGGCAACTGAATGACCCCCAGTAGAATCCCAGAACACGCACACCCTACCCCCTCCCTGGGTCCAGACAGAGCCCTGTGTGCTGCTGAGGGCAACGGTGGCCTGACGCAGGAGATAGATGCTGCTGCTGCCTCTCTTCCTCATGGAATCTCAAAGGGTTGCAAGAAACAGCAGTAAGGATTAAAGGTGAGATGGTGGTGGGGAAAGGTGAGGATACTCCTTCAGAGATACATGTAAGGAAAGAAAGGAGCCACTGCCAGGCATGCCAGCAGGAGCCCAGGGGAGAGGCATGAGGTCTCCCAGCTCTCTGCCTTCAAACACAGAGCTTAGTTGCATTTGGGATTCCACCAAACACCTTTGCAAAGATGCACTTTGCCAGGGAGCTGGATATCAGCTGCATGCAAATAGAATAAACAGCATTGGTACACGGAGCCTGGAAAACATTTTTCCTCAAGTCCATGTTCAACCTCGACGCTGCATCTTGGTCATTCCACACTAAAGCATGCTCTTTTTTACAAACAAGCTGTAATTTTAAGTGATATATTAGCAATGTTAACGCAACACTGTGAAGTATCAGGGATGCGTAAAACCCTGGATTTCACAGTGTGCTAGTGCAATAACCCATCTGAGTTCTGATTTTTTTAAGGGGCTGGGCATCCATATCTCTCCACAACTTCACAGGCTGGTGCAAGCAGCACTGTGTGAGTTTGCCTGACTTCAGCCATCCAACCCCATAGAAGAAATGCACTGCATGAAGACTAGGGAGCTTGCCAAAGGCCAAGGCTGGGAGTCCTCTGAGGCTGGGTGCTGGCACACATCTCATGTGAGGGTTTGCATGCAAAGGGCTGTGGAGTGGTGTTTCAAGACAGGCCAAGGCAGTGCGTACCTGTAACAGGATGGGGTGTGAGTTCACTGAGAGGGTGTACAAGAGGCGCAGCTTGTCCCGGTCGGTGAGGTGGTCCATGTAGATGCTGCCAGCGTCTGGCACCTCAGCGTAGCGCCGCACTATCCTGTCCAGGAGACGCTGGGATGGGCAGCGCAGCATTGGGCTAGACAGGCCCTGGTGAGAGGGGAAAACATGACAAAGGTGTTTATTTTCCATGTCTCAATGTGCTTGAGCCATGCCGGGAGTACGGGAAGCTCTGTGCTCTGCCTACTGCAGTTCTGCCCCCTGTGGCACAGCTGCTGGTAGGTACTGGCACATGAGAGGACCTCTACAATAAACCTCTCCTAGAAAAAAAACCCGCACCCTCCAAAAATGTCTGTTCACAACTCAGGTTTCCAAAATGGCACCTAGTCTTCACGGCAGAGCTGCGGCGGCTGCAAACCCCATTTTCCCCCTGCTGCATAGCACCACGTTGCTCCATGCCAGTGGGCCTCCTCCCTCCACCCAGGTTTCCAGCCCTGGCATCCTGGCTCACTGGTGAAGGCCTCCCTGTTGTTAAGCTGGTGAGTCACTTCCCTCATTAAATAATGTATTTGAATTGCTTCGCTATTTGCTTAACCTGTGAGCAGCTTTCTTGGAAGTACTATTTGCTAAGATCGGTAAACACGCTTTAGAATTGTAAATAAACACTGTAAGTGGGTACAAGCACAGGATATATTCTCTTCCTGATAAACTTGCATGTTAAACATAAAAATCACATTTGAATAGCCTGTGTGTCTTTTTTGTAAATACCAGCAACAAATAAAGAACTGTTTGGCTTATGGAGTCAACTATCACTGTACTACACCTTTCAGATTCAGAGGTTTGGCTTGTAAAATTGAACAAGCAACTTACGGCTAGGATAAATGGCATAGAAATTTATACCTTCCTAGTCAAAAAGATTTTTTTTAAAAAAAATCAGTCTTCCTTAATAGCCAAGTAGAGCGGACATAGAAAGAGTTGATCATTGTGGCACAGAAACACTGCTCTGCCATGCCTCTTCTGGGGAAGGGAACCAGGTTTTTGCTAAGCCTTTTTATTGCAAATGATCCCAGTAGCTGAGGTTATTCTTTCAGGTTTTCTTTAAAATTTTATGGTTGTGAGACATGCTTCAGAGGAAAGGGCATCAGAGCTCACATTGCTCCCTGCCACTCTTCACGCTGAGAGCAAAGATTTGACTCAGGATCTCCCCAAGTCATTTGGTAACTCTGAGGTAGGTCGCTCTCAGTCCTTCCTGCACGAGCTGTTCATTTGGCATAAAACACTTAATTACCCAGCCATGACAAAGAAATGAAGAAACAAGGAAGGGAGGAGTGTGCTGCTCTCCTGGTTGGAGGTGGAAAGAGGAGACTGGATGTCCCATGTCTCCTCCTCTGCCTCCCTGCTGGCCTCAGTGGTGTCCCAACTGCTCTTTTCTTGGCCAACAGTTGCATGAAACAAGCCCTGAATGCCAATATCTGGTCAAAACTACTTAGAAACTCAACCCCAACCGGAACATTGTTTCGCAACAACTGAGGAACCATTTTTCTCCAAGAGAATAAAACATTTGTCAAAAATAATTCTTCCCAGTTCTAGTTACAAGTCTTCATACACTTCTCTCCTCTGGTGTAGCCTTATCAAGGAAATATTTTTTTCAACTAATTACCTAAAACCATAGAAGGAGTTGGGGGCGAAGAGATTTCTGTCTCACAGCACTTGCAGGCATGTTGTGGCTGACTCTGTCACTTTTCCTTTCAAGGAGCAGTGAGAAAAAATGAGTAGAACAGAACTATGTTAAGAGATAAATGATGGAGAAAGTCTCTTGCAGCTCAGTGAGTATGTAAATATTTACAGTCAAAGTTAGAAAGCCTTACAGCCTCCAGGAGTTTACAATGCAAAAACTGTGACCCATAAGAGTGTACAGTAAGAACAGAAATCACAGTGGCAGAGAATGCATGAAAGTTGTACTTAGGATTTTTTTCCAAGGTCAGAGCTCAACCTCTTAACACCGATGTGGTCATGTGCTACACACAGTGATCATGGCTGATGTTTCCTTAGGAACTGTTTTGGATATATCAGTGGTTGTGCAGGAGCTGAGGAGCAGGGCTGGGCACTGCCACGTTTATATAAACCATTCATACAGCTTCCTACTATTTGATGAAGTCCTATCCACCAAAACCGGACAGTGAGGTCTTTTGATTTCAGCTGAGCTAGTCAGCAGCATGAAGTTCAGCATCTGTTCGAGTGTTTCAGTAGAGTAGGGCCTCCACTTCCAGCAGACTGATAGAAACATCTCTACAGCTGAAGTTGTAAAACTGTCAGACATAAACTGTTGATGGAAGAAAAATTTAAGGAACATATACTCAAAACACTGGATATATTGATTTATCTGAGAATATCTTAAGTCCTTTGCAGCATCTTATCACCCCAGAGAATAAGACCCAATAGACAACCTGACATGTTGTTTGTGACTGATATGGAAAGTTTTTATTTACTTTGATTAAATACTCACATTTTTATATCTGATAATGAGTAGTTCCTACAAAGCTTACGTGCACTCAGCTGTGATTTTTCCCCACTATTGCACAGAATGTGCAGCATTTTAAACTCATATATGCATATCTAGTCCTGAGACACCCAGAATTCACTCTGATGTAAAGACATCATCTGGAAGGCAATTTCTCCTTACTCTGCTTTCTCTTCAGCCAACCCAAGGAGGGATGGCACAGATCAAGAGCACAGCTACCTCCTGCCCTGTGTACTGCTGCCTTGGAGCAGCGTCAACCAACAACCAGGTTTAGGGTGGGCTCCTGGAGGAAACATTTGGATGTAGGTGTCAAAGCATCTGCATCTCCTGACCATTTGAATACAAGGATTTTGTTCATCCACAAAAGAAAGAAACTAAGGATGTCCTGTGAAGCTACAGGGCTTACGGCCACTGCCAGCAGGTTTACTGAGACATCTCTGACGATGAGGTACAAAGAGGTGACACATGGCTCTGGGAATCCCATAATGCTCATCCTTCCCTAGGACAGACTAGCTGCCAGATCAGTGAGCTGCTGCCCGTGTTCTGCAAGTGAAGTGGTATGTTCCTGGAGTCAGAGGCCGAACAACCACGGTGCCAGCACATCTGCTGAGGGCAGGTGGAAGTGCTGGTCAGGAGTTTCAAACAGTATATCCTAGAGAGGCTGGCTTTTCACCTTGGTATTGCTTTTGTCTGACCGTGTTCAGCATTTTCCAGGCTATGCTTTGTAGGCAGGACTGTAGAACTGCCCTGTGGGTGATCTGTGCTGAAACTAACCCATCCTGTTGTTGTTCCTCTCCTCCAGCAGGAAAAGCACACAGCGTGGTTTGAGGTGATGAGCTTCTGGGCGAAGCAGCAGGAGGGTGCTGGGACTACTGTGCAGGCTGAGCCCCAGCTAGGTCGGCTGGATTTTAACACTGAAGACTTTGCTGTGTCTAGTAAAGATTACTGTGACAGGCAGCTTGGCTGATGGTTGGGTCAGGTGGGGCAGGCAGCATAAAGTGAAAAGACATGACTTTGTAGTCTGTCATTTTGATTCAAGCATGTTATGGTTTGTTGTAATTCTTTGCTCTAAAAGACAAAATTACTGAGCCCATTAGCTTTCCTCAGTGCTGCTATATAGGAAAAACTGCAGGGAGGGGAGTACAGACACCAGCTGGTGACTGCAGCTTTGTGAAACAGGATGGGCATCGTGTTAGGCATCAAGAACAGTGTGCTGTAACACCTCTAAAACGAGATACGAGGGGAGAAAAAGCTAGAAGAGCAGTGTTGCAGGTAAGTATTCGTAGTGACATGTGGTACTACCAAGAAACTCCCTCTGATGGCTCATGCTGGGTTATCAACGTGCATCTGCCCAGCGAACACTGCAGAGGAGTAGCAGTGCTGGGCTGGGGTGCAGGCAGAGGTGCTCCTGTGGCTTTTGGCTCTGAGGAGGGAAGGTGGGGTGGGTAGGCAGGAAGGGGATCCCCAACTCTGCAGGGCTGGACACCTTGGGGGAGTCACCCCATCAGCTATGATGGCCCACACAATGGGGCTGGGGGCTCTCGCATACAAACTCAGGCAGACTGCATGACTGAAATGCTGCTGCTGCAGGCTGTTTTTCAAACCAGACCACTATGAGACCAACAGCCATTTTGCAGAGTATGTGCCCAAGCTTAAATAGTGACTGCTGCCAAAATTTGGAAGTGGGGGGGTAGGCCTCTGGATCTCTGGGTCACTACTCTCCTCTGTGTATTCAAGCCTATATGCTGTTAGAAGGGATTTATATCCCAGTTTAGGTTTCTCTGCTTGATTTACAGAACTAAGGAACCAGGAAAACACAGGTGGAGCAATCCTAAAGCTGGGATGCAAAGGTCTGGGCCTTCCTTCAGCCTCCTGTGCCCTCTGCAACTTAAAAACTGCAGGGGTTGCTGAAATCTCCCTGGAATTTTGTCCCTGGTCATGTTCCCCTGGGCTGGCTCACTTCAAAGGTGCCCTGGAGCCAGGGTCAGCTCAGCTCCCCACTGCTGCATGGGGAAATTCAAGAGCCCGGGAGAAACTGGATAGGTGCAAGGCCAGGCTGCTCCAGCCAAAGTCTCCACACGGTGCTGCATGTGTGTGTGTGTGTGCAACCACCCAGCTCAGCTGGGAGCTCAGTTTCAGAGAGGACAGGGTAGGGAAAATGTTATAGCACATCAAGAGCCTTTTAAGGAGAAGGATTTGGGCTCAGCTAATGATTTGACTTTTCTGCAGATCTGAGATATCACAGAGCCACATTTCTCCAGTTACTTTTTCACTCAGCTCAGCAAATGGAAGTTTTAAGCTCTCAACTCCTTCTTTTTCACATAGCACTGCCATGGGGGCAGCATGGTTTTGCATAACCCCTTGGACACTCCAGCAAGGCTGGAGGGTCTAACACCCCAGCTTGTCCTTCGACAGCCCAATGCAGTGCTGCCTTGGAGGACAGTGGTGGCCAGCAGGTGCCTGGGAAGCTGCTGCCTGCAACCCTGGAGAGGAGTTGTCCTGCCCATGGCCCACAAGCTCGGGTGAGGGATGCTCTGAGTGGAAGTGATGCAAATCTGCCCCCTTCCCCTAGTGCCTCTCCTGAGATTACTAGTTAAAGCACAGTGTAGCTTTGTTCCAAATAAATGTTTCCCTGTCCATATGTGTCATCCTGCATCTCACCCCTCAGGAGGATGCTAGCTTCAGGGCAACCTGCATTGTGGGAATGTCAGTAATTTGGGTGAGTCCTCCTTCGTGCAGCTCAGACCCTAGCCCTGATGCTGCTGCTGCTACTGCAGCTGCAGCATTATGTCTCTCAGTGCAGGCAGTGCTGAGACATGGAATTTTCTCTGGAACCTGCCTCCTCTGTCCCTCCAGCCCTGCCTGTGTGTCCATCTACCCATGCTATGGCTGCCCGGCTCCCTGGTGGCACTGACACCCTGCTGGCATGCCTCTCCTGGCTCCGCCTGTAACACCCCAGGACTGTGATGGAAAGGGCAGCGTGCTTCTTTGTGCCTGAGATCTTTTGCTATAGATGGCAGGCAGATGAGGAATCGAGGCTCTGACCGCCCCTGCAGCTCACTCTGCTGACCACGAGCAGAGGGGTCCAAGATGTCCTGGCCCTTGGCTTGGGGCAAAATCACTTTCAAGGAATGGGCTGTCTCTTACAGTATGACTTGTGACCAAAAAAAAAAAAAGTAAAAGCACAGAGACATGATGGAAACTTTGAAAGATCCTGGCAGAAATAGCAGAAATATCCCTACTTGTGAGCTGTTACCATGTTTGTGTGCATGGTCCTACATTATCCCTGTGCCCAAAGCCAGTGGCTACTACAGCTTTCTGCAGGCCTTCAGCCTCTGCCTGCACAAGGAGCTAGTGCCCTCCTTGCTTGGGCAAAGACCCAGCCCTGGCCAGGTTGTGCCGTGGCATTACCTATGGCTGGGGAGGGGGTTGGACCCAAGCCTCTGTGCTTTTCTTCCCATCAGAGCCTCATTTTGCTTCTCGCCTGTGGCAAGTGGTCTTGGCTGGGGGGACATGGAGCTGCTCTCTCCCCACCAGCTGGGGCAGGAGGGATGGTGCTGGCCATCACACACACTTGTCCTCCACCCAGAAAGTCACAGCTGTGTCTACTTCAGACCCTTTTCCCCTCCACAAAACCACTTGTCAACCCCCTGGGACTCCCTCTTCCCCCCACCCCCTCACCCTGGTGTGGGGCACAGACCTGGACCAGGTCTGGGGTGAGGCGCTTGGCTCTCAGCCACTTCTGGAAGCGGTGTGTGCGGCGCAGGGCATGCTCCAGGCTGCAGGTCTTGGTCTTCAACAGGGAGGTGCAGATGTGCTTGTCAGCCCGGTCATGCTGGTACTTGGAGGTCAACCGGGTGATGTCAACCAGCCGCCAGCTCTTGACATCATCAGTGTAGTTGCCCGAGTAGCTGAGCAGGTAGCTGGGAGGCAGCTTTAAATGAGAAGAAAGCCAGGTGTCAAACCTGTCAAACCAAAACAAGAGCCCCACGGAAGGCAGGTTAACAAGCCACACGGACACCCACACAGCACCAACGCCACCACACACTAGCCCCACGGGCTTTTTGCCACCACGTAGCAAAGGCCAAGATGTCCCGGGCAGGCAGCCCTGGGTGCCAGGGTGAGGCAAGACATCAGCTGAGAAGACATGCTTTGGAAATAGTGTCCATCTTTGCTTCCCACTTAAACCAGCCTTTATCATGAACAGTACCATGGGGTGCAAGGCAAAATGCCCAAACGTGGTCTTTTGGGCCACAGAGAGAGTGGGAAGGAAGGGAGAGGAATGCAGGGTTTTGGTTCATGAGGAATTCCCAGAGTTTTTAAATTTTCTTAATCCTGGAGAGATAGGCCCAAAAAAGGAGTACTCAGCTTTCTAAGGGACTCTGAAGAACAAAACCTCCTGACAATAAATGTATTTGGGAATACCAAAATGACCTTTTGTTTTGAGGTGGTGGCTTTACTCAGTACAGGGGTCAATAAGTCCTCCTGAAGGCACTGGCTCTTCAGGCAGTGGCAGAATTTGTGGTGCAATGAGGGGGACAGGGGGATGAGTGCCCTAGGCATGTGGCACCACTGTAGCCATGGAGAGCTTGCACTGATTTGCTCCCCCTACACAGGCACAGGAGGGGAGCATATGGGCTGGGTAATTAGGCTGTGATGGTTTTTTTTTTTCTTCAGCAGCCCCCTCAGCCCTGCCCACACACACACTGCACATGCAGGAGCTGAGGAGCCCAGTGCCTGTTTTCTAAGTATGTCTGTAACCTGCTCTTGGAAAGCAGCTGAACTCTGATCTTTGGTTTGGCCAACATCATGCATTCACCGTCTCTAAAACCTGCTAATGATACTCTTGCCTGAGTACATAAGAAAGCACATCCTAATTTAATCTCATCATAAATTAAAGCTGATAGCTCAGAAGTGAAACAGGAGAGGCAAGAAGTTCCCTGCAGGATCAGCTAGCTGGAGTTAGATGAAAAGACATTAGCAAATCTGAAAGCTGAAGCTGATCTTTCCTTTCAAATTCCAGTTGGGAAATCAGCACAGAGAAATTTTGAGGGGATTAATTTACTCTGATTTCAGACAAATAACAAACTCGGCAACACTAGCTGCTCTCCATGATCAGAAACCAACTGTCCTCCTCTCCACAAACCCTCTTGAAGGCAGTGCCACACTTTCCTTTCTCAACACAGATCCTGTGTAGCTCATCTCTGGGGCAAGCACAGGTGCCTGGCGGGAAAAATCCATCCTCCTGAAATGCTGGTGCTTGCCCTGCTTTGGCTTTCAGCTCTAGTCACGTGCCTTCTTCAAAAGATTTGCCTTGGAGACACAGACTGACCAGAAGCAAAGGAGCCCAGCTCCTTGCACAAGGAGGTTGGGAGTTTGGGCATTTTGGCAATTTGCCCAATATGAAATTGAAGCTTCCCTATGATTAAGGCATCTCACATGAAAATAAATGCCTTGTTTGTTTTGAGGGGGTTTTTGGTCTGTTTTTGAGCTAGGACTAAAGAGCATAGAATAATTGCTACGCCTCACTGTGATTTGTTGTGCATCACGACCCCTCCCAGTGCCTAATCTTCAAAGGAGGCACGGTGTGCCAGGCATGTACAGGGAAGAGATGACTATGGGGCGGGTTTCTCTTTCTTTCTTTCTTTGGTTACATACAAATGTGCCTTGTGATTTGGCTCAAGGGTGTGTATTCAGGGGAGCTCAAGTCAGGCACACACCAGGAAGGGGCCCTCTCCCTCCTGCAAGCAGCACATGGATGTGTGAAATCCAGGGCTGAGCGTTGCTTTGAGTGCAGATGGAGTGATTTCCTCTGCTGAGCTCCTGGGGGAGAACCATGCAGGCCTGGGAACCCGGCATGGGCCACAGCAATTCTGTATTTGGCATCATTTCTGGGCAGCGCAGTACTGGCCTGGCACACTCACTGAATACTTTCAAGATTCATCATCAAGTTTTGCTGTAACAATAATTCACTCTTGTATGAAGCCTTTTAGCTAAGGACCTGAATGTGTTTTAATTAAGACTTTCAGTACAATCTGCATGAATAACTGAGTCACAGATTACAGATTTTTAGATCAACTCAGAACTAAACATTGAAGAAAAATAAAACTAGTTTTTCTTTTTTTCCTGGATGAAATGAAGTATTCTGTTTCAGCTAAAATAATTTTGCTTGCATTTAGAGTTTTCCATTTTTTAAAAAATTAAGTATGCTAAGTCTTAAAACAAAAAATAAAGACATGCCATATAAACCCCCATTGAATTGAAGTATTCCAGCTTTATCAGACTTCCTTCCCATTACTTTTGGCCAAAGCTCATCACTTGCCTTGGCGCAAGTCTGCAAATAGTTTTGGTCAGCTTAGTTTCACAGTGTTCTAAAGATCTAATGATTTATGAAAACTTTTGCTGTGCTCTGCTCTCAGGACAGTCGGTAGGCAGGCTTTGGTATTCTCATTTATAGATGGATAAAGTTGGGCAAAAGATAAGGGAAGTAAAGAACATTAGAGCACAAGATGAGTCACCAGCCGTTTTGGGAACAAAACCCACACCTTCTTATTCCTTAGTTGAGTGTGAATGCATGTCACAGCTTCCGGAAATGAATTAATGAAGCATGTTCTAATGAGGGTTAACACAGAGTAGGGCCAAGTGCCATCCACCTTTGTGAACATGTGAAAAGATACATTGGGGTGTATCAGAGAGCAGAAGTGCCACAGAAATTTCCCCCCATTTAACCTTCCACTTGCCAAAAAATCCCAGTTGTTCAAGAAATCAAATGGGAGAACAAGTTTAACCCCTGTGAAGAAAAGACTGGCTGCTCAGGAGAACATTTTTTAAAGTTACCCTTTCCAAAGCACTCAGAGCAGAACTGTATGTTATCACGTATTTGTGTGCTGCATTGCTTGTGGGAAGCCAAATGTGGGCTTGTAGGAGAAGAAAAGCAGTCTCTGGTTTAGGAAGCCTGTCTACCTTCCCTGAGGCAGAAGCATCGTGCTCCCACACTTTTGTGACTTTTCACTCCCAGACCTGTCTCAGACCCTCTGCACACTCACACCCCCTTTCCCGCTGTGCCCTGGAGGAAAGCCAGCATGGGGGCCTCCTGCTTTCGTTCACGTAGCACCTCTTTTCTGCATCCTGGTGCAGCATGCAGCTGGACACCAGCCAGCCAGAAGGAGTTGCTTGCTCCAGAAGGCTACTGCTATTTTCGGTGGGCCTGAAGGAAGCTGTGCAGCCCCAACTTCCCCAGCAGCTAAGTGGGAGTGACTGAAATGGTGCACCTGCAGCAAGCTGCATGTGAGGAAGCTGCTTTGTACCCGGTGGCAGGTCCTGAAAAACCCAGCACAGGCAAGTGGTGAAGGGGCCGTGGCAGGCTGGGGCACAAGGCAGGAGCCAGCTCTCCTGCCACAGAGAATAAAATGTAGGGTAGCCTGTACCCCAAATGCGCCCCTAGCCTCTGAAGACCCACACCAGCCTTCATCAGCTAGCTGAACATGTTGATTGCAAATCTATCCTGCCTTTTGGGGCAGGAGTCTGGGCTGGAGTGGGAGAAACCCCTGGCCTGGCCCCTCTTAGTGGCTCTGCACTTTACTGCATGCCCTGACGTCGTCCTTGACACAAGCTTGGGGAGACAGAAAGCCAAGAGGGCAAAGTGCTAAGGGTTAGGAACCCCAGTTTGCCATGGCAAGAGGTGCCCTCTTGTAGCAAAGCCAAAAGCTGCCTTTTTCCAGTGGCAGTCAGGGAAGGATGGATGTTCACCACAAGGAGGGTCTGGTCGAAGCAGTGAAGGTTGAGGGCTGCCTTGGTTGCAGTGGCCATGAGTTGGTGGAGTTCAGGATCTCATGTAACAGCAACAAAATAGCAAGCAGAGTTGCAACCCTGGACTTCAACAGGGCCAACTTTGACCTCTTCAAACAATTGCTAAGGGAAATCCCATGGGCAAAGCTGCTTGAAGGTAAAGGGGCCCAAGATAGCTGGGTAGCATTCAGGGACTGCTTCTATGAAGCTCAAGATCGGAGCATCCCAACACGAAGGAAGTCAAGGAAGGGAGCCAGGAGACCTGCTTGGTTAAACAGGGAACTGCTGGATAAGCTTAGGTGGAAGAGGAAAGTTTATAGATCTTGGAAGGAGGGACTGGCGACTTGGGAAGAGTATAAGGCTATTGTCAGGGGGTGTAG
>VYZX01011433.1:40867-84205 GCA_013401335.1 Brachypteracias leptosomus
GAACTGCTGGAGAGAGTCCAGCGTAGGGCTACAAAGATGATGAAGGGAGTGGAGCATCTCCCTTATGAGGAAAGGCTGAGGGAGCTGGGTCTCTTTAGCTTGCAGAAGAGGAGACTGAGGGGAGACCTCATTAATGTTTATAAATATATAAAAGGGGAGTGTCACGAAGATGGAGCCAGGCTCTTCTCAGTGACAAACAATGATAAGACAAGGGGTAACGGGTACAAACTGGAACACAGGAGGTTCCACTTAAATATGAGAAGAAACTTCTTCTCAGTGAGGGTAACAGGACACTGGAACAGGCTGCCCAGGGAGGTTGTGGAGTCTCCTTCTCTGGAGATATTCAAAACCCGCCTGGATGCCTTCCTGTGTAACCTCATCTAGGTGTTCCTGCTCCGGCAGGGGGATTGGACTAGATGATCTCAAAGTCCCTTCCAATCCCTGACATTCTGTGATTCTGTGATTCTGTGATTCAGTATTACAAGTCCACCCCAGACAAACCATTATGGTTTTACTATACTACATTTTATAGGATAGTTTAAGATAAAACCGGTGATTTGTCCAATATTATAATACTTACATTATAGCATTAAAAATACAGTTTTACTATAATCATTTCTTCTCCCCCAGGCTTTATATCTGTAAAAGAAAGTGCATATGGCTCTATAAATCATATCAGACCTAATAAACCCTTCCTCTGCCAAGCACTGCCTCTACCTTTCTGCTCAAATACACGGGCAACATATTCCCTGCCATCATCAGATATGCTCTGCTTTTGAGACTAAAACTGATTGGATCAGTCCAATGACCACTTGGACAGCATATGTCTCATGGACTTCAGAGAAGATGCAATTTCTGCCTCTGCCTTCAGGTTCTCACAGAAACTTCCCCAAAAAACTTGAGTAATTTAGCCTCATCTATTTTCAAGCGCGTAGGTAACCTGTATGTGCCAAAGTCCTCGTGTCTCAGGCAGGTTTAGATCGCTTTTGATCTTAGTTAATACACACATGAAATTCAGCACATTTGTGTTGTTGCACCTGGTACAAAATTATATAGCATGTTTATATGTTTGTAGTTAACACAGTCTGTTGGGAGCGTACAAAGCTAACCCCCCTTTACCTTTACTCAGTTGCTCATAATAAAATATCTCCAGTACATCTAAACAAGCTGATTTCTTCCTTCCATTTTCCCTTCCCCCATTACTGCCTTGAACTGTTTTGGAGCTACTCTTCATGCAGAAAGTTGTGGCTTTTATTCCTGCTTTCAAATTATAATTCAGGGCTGAAGACCGATCATGTTTGTGTGGCTTTAAAAGTAAAGAGACAAAGCAGAAGCTTATAGCCATTAATTAAAATATTAGGTGCTGTAATGGCAACTGGGTGATAAGTTACTCTTTGCATTGTTGTTCATTAAAGTATTTGGAAATACTAACAGGCAACCTTCAAGTTACTATGCAGAATGCGTTAAAAATTATTGTGCTGAGTTTCTGACCTTATTTCTTCTTTAAAGAATTTCTTGCAAATGGATGTCCCAATGCAGGCGTTGCATTTATCAAGTCCCAGGAACGTCCGGCCAAAACTGTAGCTAGGTTTGACGTGGGGTGCAGACGGAGAAGATGTTGCTGCTGTGCAAGGGTTACAGCTCAGAACCAAAACCAGGAGCAGCATCAAGGAATTTGAAGCTTTGGAGCAAAGGCAACATATCCAGCGCCCCATCTACAGTAGCGGAGAGCTCTCCCTTTTGCAAGTTACCCCTCTCTATGCTTTCAGTCTCCTTTTGATGACCTCAGCCTGCAGCAGTAAGCCCCAAAACACAGCAAGACACGCTGGGTGTGGGAGACCCTGCCACAGTCCCCATCCTGCCAGCTGGTCACTGGCTCTATCAGCTTGAGGTTTGGGTGGGAAAGATATGATGTAGGGTGGGGAGAAGGAAATACATGGAGGATGCAGATAACTTGAGTTGCCATGGTTACCTTTCCTTTACTTGATGCAGCTGCTTCGGCCCCTGCTGACCCTCCCATCAGCCGACTTGGAAAACAACATGAAGAAGCACTCATCTGCATTTTGTGCAGACAAATGAAGGATATCCTGTCTCTGGAGAAAAGGGCATACTTGGGACACATAGTAAAAACTGATTTGGAAGGAATAGTAGTGTGGCAGAAACTTACATTTTACCAGAAGCCAGACTCTTGCATTGCTTTATTCCTGGAGATTTGAGACGACACATTGCTTGACTTCTCGGATGCTTTCTTGGCTAAGTTTCCCCTTCTCACAGAAGTGCTGAAAAGACTGTCAGGTGGAATCATCACCTGACATTCAAGTTTTGTTTCTTGAAAACAGAGTTTTGTAGAAGAGTTTGCATTGCAGTGTTTGGTGCTGTGAAAGGCAAGGTAGACTGAAGCTCTCCAAAACAGCCAACTGAGGTAACAGCTTGATCCTCTAAACCACTCTTGAAAAATAGGGCTTTTCAGAAAAACTTGCATGCTTTTGAATACCTTTTCCCAATGGTGCTGGCACAGGGAAGAAGCTAGAGAAAGGGACAGGGGTTAATGCGGGAGCTGGCCAAAAGTTTCAAATACATTTAGAGACTACTGTGATCACATCCAAAACCCATTCTCATTAGGCTTGAGAGTTATGGAATCGTCAGGCTACCTGTCCTGGTCAGGATGCTGGGCACAGGACTATCTCTCTCCCAGGCATGGAGTGGTTGGTGTACAGGCACAGGCCCTGGCAGGCTGCTGCAGGCAGCTGCTCAAGGCCAGAAAAGCAGACCTTAGAAGGGACGTCCCGTGTTGTACCCTGGCCCAAGACAGCACATAGTGTGCTGTTGTGGTGGCACAGGCTTTGCTCCTCTCCCATCCCCAGTTGTCATATTTTGATAGATACTCCTTGGCCATATCTTACCATGTGAGCAGTGAGAAGCAGACTGAGGCTTTGGAGACTTCTTATCGCTCTATCTGGACTGCTCACACCAAATGGCCAAGCCATTTCCTAGCACATTTTTTAAAGGAAAGAGTGGTGCACTATAGTCGTCCTTTATTATCCCCTCTAGCATTTAGCTACAGCCTGATGGGACTAAGGGGCACGTGAGCTGCAGGAGTGCTCACTGGGCTCTGTGATCACCCCTTGCTTTCCAGAGAGGCTGCCACAGGAGAGAGATCTTAACATCACAAGGCAGCTCTTTCAAGCATAGATGCTCATTAGTTGTGGCACTTGGGAGACCTGGGATCTCTCTTAGACTCCATACCATTGTGGGAGGTTGCTTCATCTCCCGGTGCGTCCCTATGAACAAAACAGAGTTGAGGGTTTGTCTACAGGGTGCAGCATAGACAGACGAGGATAATGAGCCCTGCTGAGAGGGAAGGGGGATGTAATGAACCCTGCCAGTGCTGCAAACGAGAGGGACTGGGCAGCACTCGTACACCAGCGAGTGTATTCAGTTCACAGCTTTGCATTGCGCCATGTTCACATTAGGCCTCATATTCCAATATAAAACTTTTTGAAATATGCTGGTGGAAAGATCTATACCAGAGTTAAACACCAGTACTAACTGCTTTCCACATCCAGAAGTTTATCCCTGGCATTTCCTATTGCCAGTACATCGCTCCTTTCCCCTCTGCAGAAATCAGCCCTTCCCACTGCTTCCTGCCACTAGCTCAACAACACTGGCTGCGTTCATATTGCTCCCTGCCCAGCTATTCCCCAGATGGTACCAAAATTAAACGCCGGCAATCTGTCTCTATCTTCATTACATAATACAGAAAATACATATCCTTCAGTTTCTTTAATAATTAAATTGCCTGCCTTCAGTCTTCTGTTCTCCTTTGCAATTTTAAGAGCAGAGAGCTAGACTCTCATCTCCCAGTGTCTCAGCCTGCACTGACCCATGGTAACCCATGGAAAGGGGAGGGCTTCAGCCTCTGGTGCTGGCAACTGGGCCTTTCCCACACCAAACCCCGTGCTCTGGCATAAAAAGCCACTACATGGATAGCAGGGTTTCTGTTCTGTTAATGATGCCTTAATGGCCGTGGTGTTCTTGCACTTCTGCCTCCTTTAGGCACGTGTAAAGCAGTGTTTATCTTTTCCAACATGTGTAATTGTGTTTTCTTACAGTGTATCACACCTGCATCACCTGGAAGTGTTATAAAAGCAAATTTTTGTTCAAAGAGTGGGAGCTGGTCCATCACACCCACCTTGAGCTCTCTGCTGGCACTTACATTTGCCCCCAGGGTCTGGGCTTCCTCGTTCCCTCAAGCATTTTTGCTCAGGCTGAGCTGTCCCCAAGCACAGATGATGTGTGTAGAAAACACGCAGTCATGCTCACAGCACTGAAAACAAAGCTCAAAAATGAGTGCACGTACCTCTGAGCTAGCCTAAAATGGCAGCTGGGAAACTATGGCTTGCTGTATGTTGTGAAAGGGCTGCGTTTCTGAAAGCGGCCTCCCTCTTAATGAGGTGGTTCAGCAAGTAATGTCACACCTGTATTTGTTTTCCTTTCCTTCTGGTAACACAGCATGTAGGTATTGTCGTCAGGTAGCAAGCAACCAGGTCCACACTAGTCTTGTAGATCTGCTTGTGCCAGGTAGGAGTAGGAGGTCAGGTTTTCAAGGCACTGATTGCAGTGGAGTCTGCTGGAGCTGCTAATGGATTAATCCTGATAGAACCACCACAAACCATGTAAGAGGACATTTCTATGTAACACCATTAACCACATGAGAATGTGGAGCCGGTAGCCCTAGTAAGAAAATCCTAGTTAATTTTCTAGAAGCTGTAATTTCTAAAAATTTCTAATACGGATCAAAATGCATGTACTGCCCTATTAAAGACCAAGGACAGAAAAGCTTTTGGAGTGGTTTCTACCAATAGAGGTAAAAGGATTAATTCATCCTCTGTGCTCTGATCTCCCCTTTCTCCATACGCCATGAGGGGTATGGAAACCTGCCCAGCAGCACAGCCTCACGTTTGGCTACAACTCTGCAGGCAATGGACCTTCCAAGTCCCAAAACCACCCAGTCTCTGCATACCACAAAGGCCGTGGGTTTGGAGGGGTATAGTTGCAGTCTCTGACTGCTCATCAAGGTAGGAGAGGACCTGCCCTCCTCTGCTGCTAGCTCTAAATAAAATGAGGGGAGGATAGACTGATTTTACCAACTATCCATGGGATAAAGTACACCTTTTACTTAACTCACCTCCCAGTCCCCACCTAATACGCTAATGCAATACAGCTGTTCCTCACTGCCTCTTTCCAACCCAGTCCCTTGCCTACCTCCCCCTAAGCAACTCCAGCTGCCCCCAGGAGTGGGTTTCATCCCAGCAGAGCCATGCAGACACCCTCTCCCCATCTCATTGGCTCTGCTGGCTGGCTCACCCCAAAACATGGTGGCAGCTCCATGCTCTGGATCTAACTGGCACACTGGAAATGGCTTTGGAGAGAAGAAGACCTTTCAAATTAATTAGACAATTAATTAATTTTGGGTAATCACCACCAAGTGCTTCAGAACAGGCCAGATGCAGAGGAGGAGAAGGTGCAGTGCTGCCACGCCTCAGCTGACATTGCCACCAGAGTCCTTGCTGCTACTGACCTGCACCTGTTTATAGGGATCTTGTTGCTTGGGCAACCTAAGCAGCAGGTTTGGGGTGTCACATCACCTCATTTTCCTCTTCAGCTTGGGTTTACTGCTGCAAAAGAGCCTTCTCAGCAAGTACAGGGTTGCTGAGCAACAGAGTATTGCCTGGCAGGTTGTGGTAGGGCTGCATCGCACTGCCACACACATAAAAGAAACAAAATACAGGAAAAATCAAAATTTTGCTGGGAGAGGCTCCTGCTCTTCCTGAGGTCCTTGGTGGGCCTGCGTGGGTCTTGCTGCCTCCAGGGCCTGGATAAGACCTTGGCTACTGCACAGAGCGGCTTCTCAGAACAGGGTGGAAGTCAGCTCAGGGTGTGGTGCAACAGGATTATTCTTAATAGTATTTTTCATTAATCACATCCAAGATAATCATTAAACTATTGCCAAGTAACCAGTACAGACTTGATATCAAGCTGCTTATCACTTCAATCCCAGTTCAGGCTGGATGTGTGAATTAATAACTAGAGCAGCTTGGCACTTTTCAATTTGTTCAAAATGAAAAATGTGTCTTTTTGAATGCTACAAAACTCCTAACATTTGGGAGGATGCGATCACTTCCTTTTTCTGCGTTTTCCTCCTGATTGCATGATTATGAAAGAAACATCTGTTTTGAAGAGATCTGCAACAAAAAATTTTTGTACCAGTTGGATTTGTAATGTACAACTTCTGGTATACACTCTTATTCTCCACACTCTGTTTCTTTCCCTTTTTCTCTTGCTGAAAGATGAAAGAGAGTGGGAGAGGAGGAGAAAAACAAGCAAGTAAACAAACCCTCCTGCCCAGACTACAAATACAGACAGAAAAAGGGGCCACAGAGGTGTGGGTGGTGTGAAACACCACAGCCAAGCCAGTAGAGCGTGTTTGTACTTCAATTCACTATGAGAAGATTTGACATGGTGTGTGTATGGATTGATTTTTGTACATTTTAAAACAATAAAAATACTAAAACAGAAATAAAAAGTTGACTTTTTTTTTTTTCCTCACCAGGAAATAATTCCTATTGTTTGGTAAGCTTGGATATAAATAATCAGAAGCATCAACGATCTACTCTGTTAATAATATAAGAAAATAGGTATTGTTCTGTATCTGCGGTAGTTTTTTGATTCTCCCTGACTCCATTCTTCTGCTGCAGAGGAGGAAACCTGGTGTTCGGAAATCTCTGCCTTTGTATACTTGTAGGCAGCTGGAAGAAAAAGCCAGCCAGAAGAAAAGCCTTAAGCACTGTGGCCAACAGATAAGGCCAGTTCTAGCTTGTGAGAGGCTGAAATGTCAGTAAAAATGGCCACCAAATGCTATCAGCTCCTATGGTGTTTGCAGCATTTATGGAAAATTGTACCAAGCAGTGAAAAGTGTGGAAGAGAATCCTGGATTTTGGTACATCAGTGCCCACAGACAGAAAATGAGATATAGGGATCTTGAGCCTAATGGAAAATAATAGCAAAAAGAAAATTGGCTGCACACCAGATCAGGGTGTGCTGGTCACTCCCTGCACAAACCAAGCAGGAAAGAGATGAGGAGGAGCCATCTGGAAAGGGAACAAAGCTCCTTGTCAAGGAGCAATTGCCCTCCATCCGCAGTGGCCTTGAGAACACAAGCAGCAGCGGCGCCTCTACTCCTGGACCACTCATTCAGCAAAGCAGCTCCTTAGGTGGAGTCCAAGTCCATGTGACTGCAATTGAAACACCAGCACGTGTCTTGAGATTTTCTTTGACAATACTGCAGCAAAGAAATAAAGCATCCCTCCCCACGCAAAATAAATAAATAAGATCCTCTTTCTATAGAAAACAAGAAATGTTTTCATGTCCTGTGGTTTTCCAGAAGGGAAACACCTACCTACAATATTTTTCTTGGGTATGTGCTATTAATTCTGTATCCTAACATTTAAAAGGATTAAAAATAATGCAGACTTTTTGGTGTAACTTCGGATTTTCTATCAAATTCTTCTGTGCTGCAGAAGCAGGACAAGACAGGGTCATCTACAATAAAAATGGCATGGCAAGGAGACATTCTTGGAATGGGCTGGCTAATGAACTGGGGCTGTTAAAATAGCAGTCTGGTTTCTAAGACCAAAGTGAAACACATTTAAAATATGGGTATGAAAAGAATCTGTCTGAACTAGTTACCCGATAAAGGAAAAATCTTTTAAAAATATACCCTGAAAGATTAAAACATGAGAGGTGTTTGATCCAGTGGCAAACTACTAGTTTTGTCAAACCATTTTGGTTCCACTTGGTTTCTTTTCATCAGATTGGAATCTCTGGTTAGGTTGTTCGTGAGAAAGATGTGAAAGCTGCTTTAACTAACCCTGGGAGTAGTCTTGACCCATACCTGGTGCTAGGACTAGGGAATTCAAGTATGAATTTTAATAAGTGCACTTTGACTGTGACCTTGTTTTTTCCCATGTACCAGAGGATACAACCCTATAGTCCTGAATGTTCTTATCATATAACTGGCATTTGCAGGTGACAGTAGTGGAGACACTTCTTCCACATGAATTAACAATTTTTGATATCCAGGCATCAATTCCTGTTCAGGTGTGATCAGAGCTGCTACAGACTGGGTGCTGTTGTATCCAGTGTAAACATGAACAAGTTCTTAAAAACTGGCCTAGTCTAGAAGTGTATTAATTGGAAGGAAAAATGAATCAGTACATTAAATGTATTGATTTTCTTTAAAGTTTTTTATTTCATCTCTCTCTTAACGCCCTGACTTCTATTCTCTTCTGGCTATAAATCTGGTATTTTAATGCTTTGGTAACTAGATGTGTGACTTAGGTCATCACTCTTCTCTTTTAGTTTTTTTCCCATCAGTCTTCTCCTTGCATTTTATAAGAGCAATCAAATGAAGAAGTGTCCTCCAAAGCCCCCTGGGTCTAAGCAGACTGTTAAAATTTGGAAAACCTTTTCTATATGAAATCGTTGGTGTCTGTGGTCCAACAGTGTGAAGCAGCAGAGCATATAAACAATATTTGTTTCAGCTTGTGGAGGACTCAGATATATGATTCAATGTTTAGGGTTTACATGTCTGGATCCAGATTTTCTAGGATAGGCATCAAAATCCCTGTTATCCTGATAAGTAAGTGAATCAATTCCCTAAACGTGACTTAATCTTGGATCAGTTTCAGTCATGAACTCAAAGAAAACCTCAATAGCTCATTCTCCTTGAGCAGTGGTCAACCCTAGCCTGTACAAACTCTGTAACACAGTCTGTAATGTTTTTGCTCCACATTAAATTGCATATGTTACCAGGCACCTTTGAAGGTTTGTGACATGTGCTCCAGCACATTGCCAGATTAGGAGAAAAAAAAAAGAAAAAGTTATGTTAAAGTTTCAATGGTTTTGTAGCCAAAATGGAAATCATATGTGGCTCCAGAGGAGAAATACCCAGAAAATTCCTAGAAAGCAATTTGCAAGGAGATGTCATTTCTTCTCATCAAATCTCTTTGCTCCATTTCCAGTTTATTAGTTCTGTCTTTAACCTCCACAGGGAGTAATCGTGCATGTCAGCCTCCCTTATATTATGCTTTTTTTTTTCCTTCCCCTGCTGCTTTTTTTACTCCCATCTCTGCTTTCCCACTTGCCATTTTCCCTGTGAAAAAGCTGCATGACACAGCAGCCTTTATGCTGCTAGCTGGGCCACCCTGGGGACCCAGAACTGGTTGCAAAGCAGAGCCTCTTGGACCCCCTTGCAGGCAGGGTACATTTGTGAGAGGTGTGGCCAGGCAGCTCCAGAAACCAGTGCAATCCTCCATCCTGGATACTCATATACGGGAGACTACAAACCTGTAGCAGAAGGATGTCCTGTAGATGTAGGGACATAACAAGCTGCTCTTTCCCTCTCTTCCTTACTTTCCTGTACATTAGTTAGTTCCTTGTCATTTTTAGCATCCCCAAAGTAAATTGGTGACTACATTGAAGATCCATGTTGGAAAATGGATTGCACGCGCACATATACAGATTCAGGGAGATGCGTGGGCTGCCCTTCCTCACATTTCCAATGACTATGTATCAGCAGTTCTGGCACCAAATGAATCTGGAAGCAGAAAAATAAGAAAGGGTTAATTTTATTTTTTTTTTTAAAAAGGAAACTTTGCCTTGTTTGCATTGGTCTTACATCAGTTTCCATGGAAATGGAAGTAGAACAAGCCAAGAGCAGTGGTGTAGCCAACTTCAGCTGCTGGCTTCTAGTTCTTGCTTCTGTTTCCATGGAAATAGATGCCAAATCAGCAAAAAACAAGGTAACTTGTTTTAAAATACTAGCGTTTTAAAGGCTTGTCCTTATTTAACCTCAGTCGGGAAGATAGCTGGGGAGGGGAGGCAGCCAGCAATGAAGTAAAAACTTTCAGAGGCTCTTTCAATTGCTGACTGCTTGTTGAACTCTGTGAATTCAGGGGGCAGCTGCTGATCTTTAGAAACATTTTGTAACTTTCCTCCATGTTGTTAATAAAATACATTTTTTTTCTCTTGGCTTAGTTAGAGTAATGTGTAGAAGGCCAAACTAACAGCTCCTTGCAAAGCAACCATGCAACTGTCTCTTTAAATTGTATTTGCCTCCAAAAGTTCAGAAACAGCTGTGCTTTTCTCAGAGTTACAATACACAAGCTACCTCCCTTCCAAAAGCAACACTTTGTGTCTCAAAGTTTCCATAGACAAGCAAAGGAGGATTATCTGGAGGAATTCCTGACAGTGTTTTGCAACAAACATCCCACTTTCTTTCATTCCTAATCTGGGAAGGCAAAATTTCAACGAGATGAAAGAAGTTGACCATAACCTATTGCTTATAGCAAAATGTGGATGGGGAAGCAAGGAAATATGAACAAAATCCAACCAAAAAAATTCTGCTGTAATTTCAAGAACTGCAGTTTCATCCAAAGCTCATTTTATTAAAACCAACTTTAATAGAAAGCTATTTCAAGGGTTGAGGCTGGCCTTTGATCCTTAGCTATTGTAGTGGAACTGTGTAGGGAAGAGTATTTCTTGGTAGGAAGTTGTGTGGGGACAGAGATGAGAGTCCCATCCTTGACCCCATTATTCTTTGAGGTGCTCATAAATTGGGATTGTTCCCAGATATCCGCCACCTCTCTTTTCCACCACAATTTCTTTTCTTATGTGCTTCTCAGGCATCTCTTTAATAGGCTGCAAACACACCCTAAGACAACGGACATTATCACACGTCACATTTGGGCCCTTTTTTGGTAGCAGCATATATCTGGAAGCCAGAAGTGTAGGTATATGTTTAAAAAAAATCTTGGCTGGCATTTTGGGGGAAGTAAATGCAACTCTAATGAGATATTTCTTCATTTGCAGTATTATATTTTTCCTTTTAATGACTTAAAATCTTCTCTTGCAAGGGCATGTGCTTCACTTCACACACTAAATATACTCCCTTGGGCTGCTGAGGGAGTAAATAAATGAAGAGTGAAGGCCAACCTAATTTTAAAGAAGTGGATCAGGCCTGGACTGGGGCCTCACAGTTGTTCATTTCAGGTATTATAAGGAATGTGCTCATTTTCTGACTGGTTTCTGTTGATCTTCTTTGAAGAAAACCCAAGAAACATCAAGACCTTGAAGAAACTGCCAAAAAAATTGTAGAATTCTATTGCATGAGGACCCTTTTAAAACATGGGAGATTTTTTTTGTCCTTTTTTTTTTCAATTTCATGTATTGTCTTAAAATTCAAGGAATTTGCTCCTGTTGCTTTATCAGACATTTATTGTTGCTGTTGCTGCTGTGATGTGATTGCTTCAAAGCTGGTTTGGAGTTGCTGGGGTCCTGCTTGAAGAGGGAAACCCAGTGCTGTGTTACCTATAATTCTCCATGGCATTTCACTGGAAAAGCTTTAGTCTCTGCTGGAATGGAAAAAAATATCAGGGAAAAAATGGAAAGCCAATTCATACATTTTAAGGGAGGGGGGAAAGCTGAGACAGCCACTGCTCCCCAGGTGCTTGTAATTAAACTTTCAATGTACCTTTTTGACTCTCCATTACACAACAGTTCATCATCCTTCAGGCTTGTACCAGTGCTTCCAGGCCTCCAGGTCACTAACCCACATAAATGTCATGCCCCTCGGCTTGCAATGTTAAATCACACAGGGAGTGAAACAGGAGCTATTTGCCATCTCTTCTGCAAACAGCTCATAGCACCGTAGCATGACTCGAGGGATCATGATAACAAACTACAGGAACAGCAAGTTGTGGAGCCAAAACCAAAAAAAAAAAAAAAAGAATTAAAAAAAAAGAGCAAGGTCTGACATGAGGTCCTTGCGGCAAAAATTACACACCTGCACTTTTCTGTGAGTTTCATAATGTTGGCAGGTCAACCTTACTGCACCAGGTACTCTGGGGCATGCTAACAGCCCTGTCCTGGGCATCCTGGTCTGCCAGCCTGACTGGTCATGCTGCTGCCCCTGCCCTGGTGCCCTCCCCAGGAAACTGTGGCAAGTGAGCATAGAGCATAGTGGGGCAGGAGGGATGGAAACATCTGAAGTGAATACAGCCATATGCCTACAGCATAGATAGCACCCATCAGGAGGGAGTACCTCATAGGTAATGTGGAGCAGCAACAGCACCATCCTCCAGGCGCTTGCCATGGGTGCAGGGTGCCACCATGCTGGGAATCTTCCACCCCAGGACTCTGGCCAAAAGTCACTATCCATGAAAACCTCTTCCCAGAGGTACCTGATGATGTTGGATCAAGATCGACTTACACGTAAAAACACAATCACACACATCCTTGCTGATACCCTGTGCTGGGCAAGGAGAAGCAGACAGGCGTTATGTGGGTTGGCTGCTATCTGCTGGGGATGGCACCCAAGGGTGCTCCTGGCCTAGTCCCTACAATTCTGAGCCCAGCCTTTCTTCCTGGCTCCAGTCCCAGGTTGTCATCCATCTCAGACCAAGCTCCTTTCCTCCCAGGCTTCTCCTTGCTCTTCCACTTCTCAGCACAAGATTTTTTGGGGGCAAGTCAGAGTGGACACGCACGACACCTTGCCCCACAACAGCCCCCTCTGCAACTGAGGCAAGTACTAACAAAGAAAATGTGACCAGAGAACCAGCATGATTGCTTTGATCCAATGCTCAGCCTTGACTGGGATGTGACTTTTGTCCAAATGTCTTGCCAATGGGCTCCCAGTGCTTGTGAATTTTCTCAGAGCCTGCAAAATTTTTAGGTTAATTTAAAGTTTACTTTAAAGCTGAGATCATAGGGACAGTCACAGAATAAAAAGCATGTTGCCATTTTTTTCTCCTCCTTCACCCATGACAGGATAAGGCTGCCTTGTGTACAGCTTGTATCATGTACCTATAAAGCTTTTTAACCTTGTTATTGTTCGTACTAATGGTTTAATTCTGGAGGTTTTTGCATTGGAAGTGGAAAGCCTGTAGCTTTCACAGCACAGATGGGAGATAAAAGCACCATAATCACAGAGCAGGGTCAATGAGACTTTTTCCAGGAAGATGCTAAAGGCATTATTTGACATTAACAAAGAAAGGGATAATTAGAAAATATGCAAAGAAAGCTTTATTCCTGTAATTAATTTCAAAGTTGGAAGTTCCCTAATGCTCTTCTGTTGAAAAGTGACAGCATATGAGCCATCACAGAGGAGATGTATCTTAATCATAAATCAGAAATGGGGGAAATTGAAACTTGTGCTGCCACTGACTTTAAAAAAGAAAAAGCTGTAGTCAGGAGTTAGTGTGTATTCTGATTCTACTTGAAGAAAATACAATTATAAATAAATATTGACACATTGCATGCAGGCAAAGGGAAGACGTAGCCAAACTTAGTTTCCTGGGAGGCTGGGCACTCCTCTCCAGAGAAGAATAATCATCAGAAGTAGCTTTGATAGCTTGAGGCTGTGCCTGTGTTTGCATCTGCCTTTTTGCACTAATTTCCTACAATTACTATCAGCCTCACTGATGGTAGTAATGACGGAAGAAGAGGTCAGCAAACTTCCTCTACCTCCTATTGTTTTAACACTGTCAAAACTGTTTCTAACCAAGTCTAAATGGCTCTGCTTTAGGAATACCAGCAGCCACAGAGGTCTTGGTTACAGCCTTGCTCCCATCTAGGTCTCCAACTTTTTAACAGGTAATCTTAATGTCTTGCCATGCAGTAAGATCAAAAGTAAACAAAGGAAAATGGCATGCACAGCTCTCTGTGCATATAGTTTTATCCCTTCTGCTCCCTAGTCCATGGCCATCACCCCCATCACCATGTCAGCAGTTGCAGTATTAGTTGGTGCAAAGCACTTTTGAAAGCATTGGCTGAGCTGCAAGAGATGTGGTTGGATAGCTTCAGCACAGTTTTTGTTTAGAAACCCTGGATCCCCTCAAGGCAGCTGATGTTGCACACAGAACCACACATTTAGCATTAAATTGTTTGGGGATTTGATTTATTTTTTTTTATGTTGGCAGCTTTACATTTAGGCTTTTTAGTTTAATCTGGGTTGAACTGATATTGTTGGCTTTGTATTGTGGGTAGTGCTGGCTTGAAGGATGACTCGTGTAAGTGAACATACCTCTCATCGTGTCTCCTCACACCATGAGGAATTCGCATCCTGCACACACTTGCAAGTACCCATTTTTGTACATACATTTAGGATCGACTCTAGAACAATCATATTTTCATCTATAATGGAGCCTATATGGGCAAGAATGCCAGGAGATCTGCATGGAAAAACAAGGATCTCCTGGACTCACTCAGGTATAAAAAACCAATGTACAAAGATTGGAAATGAGGACAGGTGGCCTGGGAGGACTGCAAAGAGACTGTCAGAGTAGCCAGGGTTCAGGTTAGGAAAGCAAAAGCCCAGATAGAGTTAAATCTGGCCAGGGACATTAAGGGCAACAAGAAAAGCTTCTATAGGTATAGCAGTGATAAAAGGAGGGCTAAAGAAGATGTGGGCCTCCTCTGGAAGGAAACAGGAGATCTGACCATGAGGGATATGGAAAAGGTTGAAGTCCTCAATGACTTCTTTGCTTCTGTCTTCACTGGCAAGGGCTCTAGTCAGAACACCCAAGTTATGGGAGGCAAAAGCAGGAGCTGGGAGAAGGAAGATCTGCCCGCTGTAAGTGAAGATCAGGTTCAAGACCATCTAAAGAACCTGAAGGTGCACAAGTCCATGGGACCTGACAAGATCCATCCGTGGGTCCTGAGGGAGTTGGCAGACCAATTTGTGAAGCCGCTTTCCATGTATTTGAAAAGTTGTGGTGGTCTGGTGAAGTACCTGCTGACTGGAAAAAGGGAAACATCACCCCCACTTTCAAAAAGGGAAAAAAGGAAGACCTGGGCAACTACAGACTGGTCAGTCTCATCTCTGTGCCTGGCAAGATCATGGAACAGATCCTCCTGAAGGCTCTGTGAAGGCACATGGAAAATGAGGTGATTGCTGGCAACCAAAATGGCTTCACCAAGGGCAAATCTTGCCTGACAAATCTGGTGGCCTTTTATGATGGAATAACAGCATTGGTGGGTAAGGGAAAGACAACTGATGTCATCTACCTGGACTTGAGCAAAGCCTTTGACGTTGTCCTGCATGACATCCTGGTCTGTAAATTGCAGAGACATGGATTTGATGGCTCCACTTGGTGGATAAAGAATTGGCTGAATGGTTGTACTCAAAGAGTTGCGATCAATGGCTCAATGTCCAATTGGAGACCGGTAATGAGTGGTTTTCCTCAGGGCTCAGTACTGGGACTGGTCCTGTTTATCTTTGTTGGTAACATGGACAGCGGGATCGAGTGCACCCTCAGCAAGTTTGCAGACAACACCAAGCTGTGTGGTGCGGTTGACACGCTGGAGGGAAGGGATGTCACCCAGAGGGACCTTGACAGGCTCGAGAGGTTGGCCCATGCCAACCTCATGAAGTTCAACAAGGCCAAGTGCAAAGTTCTGCACCTGGGTTGAGGCAACCCCAAGCACAAATACAGGCTGGGTAATAAGTGGATTGGGAGCATGGATTGAGTGCTTTTAAACAGGGTTTCCTTGTCTTTTACTTCTTAATTTCTGTGTTCTGTTCTCATTGACGGAGCTTCAACGCTTTGCTCTCAAGCAAGCAATGCTATTTAAATTTTCCCAGAAATATTTCTTACAAATACAGGAATTAAAAAATTATTTGTGTGTCACTTGCAGAAATATCTCATGGAACTTCTAATAGTTTTCTTACCTCACAACTACCACCAAGGAATGTTCCTGTATTTACAGAATCACAGAATCATTACACTTGGAAAGGACCTCTAGGATCATCAAGTCCAACCTTCATTCCAACCTCTTCCTAATCACTAGACCATAGCCTCAAGTGCTACATCTACTCATTTTTTAAACACCTCAGGGATGGTGACTCCAACACCTCCCTGGGCAGCTTGATCCAGTACCATTCCAAATCACTACAGTGGTGGCTTTATTCAGGACAGATGAGCTGCTCTCCTCCATCCAATTAAATTATTTGTTCCTGACCTGTGTGATTCAGTCTCATTCTTGAACATAAGCTGGGAAAGCCACTCCGCTTACTGCCATAAGCTAGTCTTTGATGAACAGTTTGTCCCTGTATATATTTCATTGGGTACACAGCAGATGCCACAAAGGACTCAAGTGCCGAGACGTTGCTTTCATCCTCAGCTGAGTAGAGCACTTAGCTAAGCTGGGGAGCATCCAGTTGGAAAAGACCTTTCAATGAGGGAGGGGACACCCCACAAGACCCAGAGGCAGACAAGGAGAGTGCAAGGGTTTGTCAGCAAGAGAAGGGGTCTTCTCTTAGGACTCACAGAGCTGCTTTCCTCTACAGCAGTGTTAAACTGCTAATTTTCTCAAGTTCTGATTGGTAGCTTTGCCATCTGGTTTTGGACTTCTCTCCAGTGCACAACTGCTGAAGCTGTCCCCGAACTCATTTCAGCACCCTTTTTTCCTTGTTTTTTTTGTCCTTGCCAGTTATTTTGTATTTTGTGAAGGATTTTATTCCTCAGGTTTTTTTTATTTTGAAGACAGTTGTAATGCAAATCTTTTTTCTTTTATTCATCTCTTGACAAAATAAAGTTTATTAACTTTGGTATAAAAAAAGTTAAATGTATCATCTATTTTATAAGACAGCACCAATTATTTTTTGAGTTATAATAATGAATCAAGTTTGCAGAAAGACATAAATATGAATGTCAAGTACCTGGGGCATCTTATAAAATGCAGAATAAGACAAAGGAACAAGAGGCCTGATAGGAGAAATATCAATAGCAATTTAAAGGCTCAAAAATTTACAGTTTTCAAGAATATGTAGATTTTATACCAACCCAGGCAAAAAGCTTTGTTTAGAATACAATGTAAAGATACGACAGGACATTACAGTCCATGTAAGATACGTTATGATACATTGCAGTAATTCTAAAACAAAAAACTTCACAGACAACTTAATAATACAACAATTAATGTAAATGTTTTGAAACACTCAAAAGGACATTAACAGATTAGCTCAAAGCATAAAATGTAATTTTTTTTCAAAGATGTGCACAAATTTCATCCCTCTTTGGCAATTGTAAATGTAACATTTAGCTAAATATTTTTTTTAATCTTCCATACTTAAAACCTTCCAGTTGTTGATCAGACTGTAGAATTAATTTTTGCATAAATATTCTTGAACCTTTTGATTGGCTTCCCAATTGTTGCTGGGAATTGATCATTAAAACTACAGTAGCAGACTTAAAATTATTTGCACGTTCCTAGAGCTAAGAGGCAACTAAATTTGAATTTCTTTTTAGTTATTGTACTGTTCCTGCTCTTTGCCCTTACAGAAGACAGGGCAACATTTTGGCTTCTCCTAGAAAGGAGTCCAGCTTGACTGCAGGCAACTTCTGCCTATGGAGAGACCCCAAAATAGACACCTGGCTCACACCCAAGCAATAGTTTCCAAGTGAACCAGCTCACAACTCGGCCTCAGCTATCTTACACAGAGACAGGCTCTGCCACCTTGTTCATGCTCAGTAGCACATTACTCCTCAAGAAATAACACGAGCTGCTGCCAGACTAAAGCATTATTTTCTGTGAATAGGCTTAATGCGATCTAGATCTTCAAAATGGCCTTTCATTGTGGAGATAGACCTCATTTGCTCCAAGTCCATCGACTGTGGCTGTCCTGTTCAGTCTTTGTTGGACCGTTGCAAATATCTTTCTTTCAGCCTGAATCATCCTGGTGCTGCCCTGGTCATCGGTCCATGCGGGAAGCATGGTCTGTGGGCTGATTCCATCCTACGTGGATGATCTGTCATACCACCGTGATTTATTGGCAAAGTACTTTGGACTTCAAAGTGAGAAAAATAATTCAAATTCATGGTTTTCTTTACTGTGAAAGGGAAATTAGTTTCTTACCCACTCCTCTTTTCAGACTGGGATATGACTCAGTCCCTGATAGTTTAAAGATGATCAGAGCCGATACTGGATTTCTTTTGTGAGATGTGTTGTTACTGTACTAAACACTGAGGATAAAAATACCTTCTGCTGAAGTCTGCTGCTGCACTGGAAAACAAACAGGAATTCTTCCTTTAGATTGACTGTTACGTAGTTGGAGGTAGACTGCTTTTCATCTAGACTTCGGTTGAATTTATAGTTTTAGGACTTCCCATCTAATACAATCTAAAATTCTTGTAAAAAGAATGAAACATACTTGTGCAGTTTGAGTAGTGGTGGTAACTGAGGAATATACATCATGGGCAATGGTTTCAGAATGGTTTGCTGTTTCACTCGGCTTCAAAATGAAAAATATCACAAGGAAACATGGGTTATTTGTGGTGCTAACAATGCATATTTTTGAGGGTCTCTGGTTTCCTGTGGCGCCTCATCCTTAATGCACTTTATTGTGAACGTGTTGACACACATCCTTTTCCCAAGCCAAAAGCCACTAGGCAGTTGTAGAAGGAAAAATGAAACATCCCACTTTCAATGGTAAATTCTCAACCTATGCATGATTTGTTGTAATAATCTAATCATGTGCGCTCCTGCAGTGACAAATCACTAGTGTCTGGATAATGCTGTAGAAGGCAAATGATTTCATAATACCTCCTAAACTTATACCTCAAAGCCTGAAAGTCTCTATTTTAAAACATGGGAGTAGCTAAAGCAGTATACTCCCCATGTAGATTTTAAATATTTTTGAAAGCCACGGTTTTATTTTGCTTCTGACATTATCTTTACTTTAAATTAAGAAAATGAGGAAACCCTCATTTTATAGGCAAAAAAAAATTAAATAATAATTTGTCATTTTGAGTACCTGGCTTAAAATACTTCGAAAGTTCATTGATTTTCAGATGGCTGGAACTGAGCACTGTTTGAACACTAGGTATCTCATAAGCCATTTTAAGTAGAATATCCCGAATTAGAGCACTCACTATTATTATTTGCTTTTGAAAATCTTAACTAGGAGTGGCATTTCTGTTAGCTAGATCCCTTAACTCCAGGTAATACACAGCAGAGATCAACCACCCCTCTGCACATGCGTTAACGCCTTTTTAAAATGATACTTTAAATGCTAGGTGCTTGAGCTCACTAATAAGTCCCTGAATACTAGTAGTTCAATCAACATGCTAGTCCTTATATGTAGTAAACCTCAAGATGGCACTCTTGAACTACAGTTATTCAGGGAAGTTGATGATGAATTTCTTGCAAGGTAAAAAAAACAGAGGAAATTTAATGGCGAGTGTGAATCTGTGCAGGAATAACCAAAGCAAATATCAAGCCAAACAGCAATATCAAACTAGGATATCACAGTCTACTGGAGTTCACGTCACAAAATTTACTTGAAAGCATTAATTGCAATAAAAATTATTATTGATTAAAAAACCCCAAATTTTGTGAACAAATCCACTTTTTTTTAACCTTCTTTCAGTTTTTTCCTTGCTCACTGTCCTTTATTCACTACTTCTGTTTCTCTCACAGAGGATGTTTTCATATTTCCTCATGAGTATCTTGAGGTTTGCTTAGTGTTGCTTGGTTTTGGTTCAGACATGAGGTAGAACACATTTGGGTTCGATATTTATGCCAGTGGCTTTGGTCTATAAAGGTTGTGCCTCCCAGTTCCTCCTTCCACAGGTGACTCATCTTGCCCCTATGCGTGAGGGAGGGTGCTGTGCTGGTGCCTATAACAAAAGTCCCTGCCAACTTCACTTAGTTTTTTTCTGCTTTCTCCTTAGGCAACATGGGGACATAGGGAGGAAGCCCTGACATCCCCAAACACAGAAGGGGAGGAAGGACACCTACCTGTCCCTCATTTAGTTGCTGTAGAGCTAACCTGCCACACCAGCCATGTGAGCTCCTTGCTTTTTTCTTTTTACTTTTCACACGTTGTAGCATCACTCCCTGCATCTCCACCAGGCTCCTGGATGGAAATCCTGCACGTGGCTGGAGGGAGGCTGTCTCAAATACAGCCTGGCGTTTGGACACAGTTGCTGTGCTGTAGCTCCCGTGCAGCTATGGAGAAGCTGGCTCCAACTCAGGCTCTGCATTGTGTGGGGAAATGCTGGCATTGGCAGGCAGTCACCTCTGTTTCATGTGGAGGGCCCCCCTCAACCCAGGCTTATGTAAAAGGGGAGCTGGGAAGGGCACAGCAGCTCCCAGGCCTCCTTGAACCTTTCTCCCTCTCTTCATCTTCCTCAAGAGGAAGTCTTATGGAAGTCAGAGAGATGCAATAAGAAGCTGTCATGGGAGGAAGGAGGGAGACAAGAGGGGACCTACCCTGACTTGCACAGACTTTGTGGGGTCTTTCTCTCATGGTGTTTACTCCTTTCTTGAAGCCTTCTCTCCTTCAGCAGTTTTCCTCAGCTATTGCCTCTCTCCATGTTGACTTTGGAGACTCACAGTGTTGGCTGTGTCATGAGGTTAGGGTCATGGCTGGCACTCATCCAGACCACCAACCAGCCTGCCTTGCTTGCCACCCTTGTAGCCACCGCATTAGAGCTGGCTGCCGAGTACTCTTACAAAATCATCTTCTGACTCACCCTTCCCTTACTTGCCTAAGAGAAATCATGCCTGCCTTTAAAAATCATATTGCAGCATTACATGACATATTTATCCACTTCTTTCACTGTCATGAATTGCTTCAGATAAGCAGCTGTGAGGTTTCTAGAAAAGATAGTGGGTATTTTTTTGCTCTAGGGCCATTGAAAAATGGAGGGTATTTGTTTCTGTTCTGCTTGCTGGTATAAATCTGAATCTGTTGAATCACAGATGTCGTTCTTGGAGATGCTGGAAACTGACTTCTCCAGAGCTGGTACAGGTGGGTCCTAAGGTGGGCAGCTCTGTTTTTTTAATGATGTCTGTGACTATCACATGCTCACATGTGTGAGCACAGTGGTGTGGCCACTTAGGGCAGCAGATGGGTGCTTCTGAGGATGTCACATTATGTCAGCACTCCTTCTTGTCATCAGCCCCATGGCAACATGGACTCACACAGATAAATCTCTCTGGGCCAAGTTTGGTTTTGGTACCAGCACTGTGAAGTTTTTTCGGTTACCTAGATTGGAGACCTGATTTACTTATACCCTATTTTACAGAGCCACTGTACCATGCATTGAATCTTTGTCCAAGCCAGGCTCTGGTAAAACAGGGAGATTAGCTACCCAAGGCAAGAGCCTGATGAGTGATGGATTTTGGAGACGGACAGACAGGAAAAAAAATGAATGGGGTTTTGCTTAGATTGAGCCAAAACACAAAATTTAATTATTTTTGACTACTGAATAAGCCATTACACTACATTTTTATCAATCCAAGCATTGGTTTTGATTTCATTACTTTTTGACTCAGTATTGGTTTTGATTTTGATTCATCTGACACTTTTAAAGCTTTTTTTGCTTTATATAATAGTAGGTTACATTTTAATCGGGAAAAAAGTAAAAGTTGAAAGTTGTTTCCAAAACTTAACAGGAAGAAGACTGCTTTTTCAGAAGTAAAGCATTTCAAATTGACTTTAAGAAAAATACCACCTCAGTTTTTCTTTCTTCAGGAAAAACTACTTGCCAATTATGACAAATCTTATTTCTTTCATTTTGTTATGATTAGTAAAACTATAATGAAAGCATGCTTTGGTAACTGGTATACTACATCTTGTTTTTCATGCCACATTGCTGAGTAGAGCAGAGATATAGATAGTTTTGAATCTTCTCAGACTGATTGTCTCAGAGGCATTGAGAAAACCTTTTCAGCACAACAGTCAAGAGGATACTTTCAGTTCCAGAAGTCTATGTTCTACTATTGGGGAACTTATTAGATAACCTGGGAAGTTTTATGATGTGGCTGTCTAACAGCTAACTGCTTCAGAAAGGCCTATGCTGCCAGCCTCTGTTTTCCTCAGGTCAGCTTTATAGTCCCACCATCATTCCCCCTCTGTCAGCACCAATACTTGGTCAAGTGGGCGATGAGGAGGTCTGGAGAAAGAAATTAGCAAAAAAACCCCAGTTCTACCAGAAATAAAAACTAGCTTTCCACCAGTTTATCCCCCAAAGTCTGCTTTTCATGGGATGCTTGCCAGATACCAACACCAATAATGAAAAAGGACCACGAGCAGGACCATCCTGAGAAGCAGGCTGGCTCACCTGCAGCAGATCTCCAGGAAGCATCTCTCCTTTTACTTTTTCAGTGCTGCAGCTTCCATTTTTTCTGTTGCTCTCTTTTGTCATTTGAATTGTTTTGTATGCTTCATCCTGTGTCATCTGCGTATGTCTATAATGTTTTCTAGAGCTTAAGTAGATTCTCAAAGGCATTAAAAAGCTGTGGAGTACCTATACAAAGGTGCAATTCATCAGGTTGTTGGCTTTTGAGGGAGGCTGAAGATTTCTTCTTTACTTTTAGAAAGTTACAAATAAATGCATTTAACAGTCTTCCACATGAAAAGCATAATTTTTTTATCTCTCCTGTTATGCTGGTCATTTCCAGATCTCAGGTATTTACATATCTGCACATTTCTCTCTGATGTGAATAAATTCTGGGTTTTCTTTCCATGTATAACACACCCCAAAATTGCAAACACTCTTTGAGCTTTGATACTAGAAATTTTAACTTTCACTAGCTGCAAGATGGAAACTAATGCTCCCCTCTGCCTTAGCTTGGAATATTGATTCGCAGAATTTCTCACTGGAGGACGTGGTAGGTATTTTTAAATCATGCTTCCACTTTAATGTGGAGAGCCATCTCTGGGAGAAGTTTGCAAGATCAGGCCTACAGTCATCGTTTAGTCAAACTGAATAATTCTTAGGTCTTTTAATCTTTTCTCATAAATCAATCCTCCAATCCCCTTAATCGTATTTGTTGGTCGTCTCTGAATTCCTTCCAATTTTGCAATTTACATTATAATTAGGGCTTAGTGAAAATGATGAGAAAATGATTTTTGGGGCCAATTTTTATGCTGCTTGTAAATATTCAAAATCTTGCTTTCTGTAGGATTGTGAGGGCCCCTGAACTGTGTGACAGTGACAGGGACATGAAGAACTCTCACTCCTGGGGCAAGGACAGATGTTTTCCCAGATCGTCCCACTGTGACTTGCCACTAGTTAGTATTCATTAACCCATTGGTTTCCCTAGGACCATAACTGTCTATGGCACAATTTACAGTGGATATGGACAAGAGGATCTGCCCCAGCCTGCTTCTAGTATCAGTAAATCACTGCCTGATTTTACTCAAGGTGAGTATTGTTAGGTGGCAGGCAGGGCAATGGGCTGTAATTGGGCTGTTTGGGGGAACATAAGGTGGAGATGTTCACTGAATGAATGGCTGTGCTGGTGGAAGACATTGCTGCACAAAACACCTTTCCCAGCTGTTTTTGGCTGCAATAGCATGTTCTGTAGGCAGCTGGGACAAACAATGAAGTTAGAGGCTGCACCCTGCTATTGCTGCCCTGTGCCTCTCCTTGCTCTCAGATCTGCCAGGGTGCTGCTCACCCTCACTCCTGTCTGAGAGGGCATTTGCACAAGTCTAGTGGGACTGAATGTAGTTTGCAGATGGGAGGCCTGAAGAAGATGTACAACTGGCAGAGAAGCAGCCACTGACACCACCACCTCCTCCACTGCTGCTGCTCGCTTGCCACAGGGACATCCAACCATGGCCAAAGCTTGCCCCAACACTGCACGTAGAGCAGATGAGAGAGCATGTGTGATCCTTCATGCTGAGGAGAGAAGCTGGTCATCATAAAGACGTGATGGATTGAAACTTTCTCAGCCAGCACGGCTGACTGGGGTGTATGCTTGTCTGCAGGTGAGGGGGGTGGCTCAGGCTAAGGCCATCTGTGAGCCTTTGTAGAAGAAGCCCGTGCAGAGAGTCCTTGCTGTACCTCTCAGATCAGCTGCCATATATGCCTCTCAAGGACTCAGAATTGGTTTCTGATTCTGTTTTTCTACCTTTAGGTTTTCTTTTCATATGTGACGGCTGCAAAGTATTGGAAATCTGCCCCACTGGCAACAGACTGAAGACTCCTGTGAGAGTCCTGAATCCCTGCCTGCCTATTTTATGCCAATAGCCATACCGGCCTTATTGTCATCTTGGTTCTGCTTCATCTGAGTATACACATGAGAAACTACCAGCCTACATTAGAGTATCAGTCACACAGGTGAATGAATATGAAGATTTTTCATGTGCCCTCTGCTCACTTTTCTATGAATATTTTGAAGATTCTTATGGGAAAATATCTCATATTGCTTTTATAGTACTTCTTTATAATAATAATTATTCTGTTATGTTAAAATACCCTTTTCCTTACAGCATAGTTGCTAGAGCCAAAAGAAGAATCGATGTTCCCATGTAAACAGAAAACAGGAGGCAGTTCACTCTCCAATAAACAAGCAACAGCGGTGAGGGAGAGCAGCACCATTATCTCCATTCTGCAACCAGGAACATAGGGAGGTGCAACCCATCCAGCTGATGCTGTACAGGAACTGTGCACGGGGAGGCTCTGGAACTGAGGCAGTCCCAGCTCCTTGACTATAACCCAAGCTAGCCATTTAGTAGATACTTTCTCATGCACCATGTGCAGCCCAGCAGTCTCAACCTTCTCTAGCAAAAGAGTCACCAAATTCACTGAATGATGCCTCAAATAAGAACTGCATGTTTCTCTCTGTGACATGCTGCTGGGAAGAGAGACCAACAAGTATATTTACTGTCCAAATGTATCACCATGGCAACTAAAAATTATAGTCAGGAATACTGTAGTTCCTTGTTTTTATTGTGGCCTTCAGGTTCTACTTAACGATAACACAGACAATTGTTTTAGTATTCCAGTATAGATAATAGGCTAATGGTAAGAGCACTCTGAATATGTGAAGCCAAAGAGCTTTTCTCATTCATCTTTCTTAAGTCAGCTTCAGAAGATAAACAAGAAAAAGAGAAAAGCCCACTCTTAATGCAGTGAATATCAAATATTCTGCAACTCTAGAAGAAAGAAGACTTTATACAATATTTTTTAATATAAATATTAATTTTATATGGCTCAGTTTTCCTATGTCCAAGTTGAGACCTCTTAGCAATTCGTTTTCTGAAACCTAGGTTTCTTCAATCTGCCTCATGTTGGATTTCCAGGAATCTGGTGTTGGAAATCATTAATAGTTTTGAAAGTGAGGACTCTTCATCACTGTGCTGTGACTACAGCACTTGAATAGGATTTAGGAAGTTTGGATTTAGTCCTTGGTGTGCCACAGACCTATGGTATGATCTTAAACAAGTTAGGCAATTTGTCTGAGATCCAGTTTGCAGTCTGAGAAAAAACAAAGGTAACATTTCATTTTTCCTCTCCATCATTAATACTTACACTGTAAGTGCTCAGAGTTGATGACTGCCTCTTTCCACGATGTCTATCACATTGTATGTGTCTATCACAATCTCTACACCTCTTCCGTCTGCAAGATTAATAACAATCAGTAAAGCAACTCTGCACCTAATTAAAACAGTTAGAGTGTTACTTAAGTAAGTTTGGCGATCTCACCAAGCTTTGCCCTGTGACGGCTGCAGCATTGTCTGTATGAAAGTTATTTAGATAGTGCTTGTTAAAGTATATGATCAACTACTGTAGTCCCATTTTAACTCTGTATGTAAGATGAGTGGTACCGATTTTCTCTCCATCAGGCAGATTAGCAGGGAGAAGACTATGAGAGACACCAAAAAAGCAGAAAGGGCAATGGCACACTCTGCCTCAGCATCAGACTTGCATTCATCTGAGTCTACAGAAGTCTGTCTGTACAGATCCACTTAGCCCAATAAGCCCATCACTGATGGGGCAAAGAGTAAGCCTTGGGAAGTGTGTGCATATGGTGTTGTGTCCCAGGAAGTCTTTGACAATTTGAGGCCCTTTTCCTTCCTGAGATGAATGGGGAGGGAGAAGCATCCCTATAATTGCTAGCTCCTGGTGATTCGTTTTTTCGTGACCATGTGCTGTCACTTTTTGAACCTATTTTGCTGTTTCTGACCTTTCAGCCCAATCTAGAGAGAATGTGGTGAGGAGTGGGAGAAAGATGGGCTGAGGGAAAGGCCAGGTATTCAATGCCTTCTTTTTATTGGTCCTTGCTAGAAAGACTTGCTTTCAGCCATCCAGGGTCCCTGAGACCAGTTGGAAAATCTGGAGCAAAGGAGATTTACCCTTGATAGAGAAGGATCAAGCTAGGGAACATTTAGACAGGCTAGACATATCCATGGGACTTGATGGGATTCTTCCATGAGTGCTGAGGGAGCTGACCAATGCCCTTGTGAAGCCACTCTCAATTACCCTTGAAAGGTCATGGTGATGTGTGGATGCTTGGAAGAAAGAAAATGTCATTCTTGTCTTCAAGAAGGACAAGAAGGAGGATCCAGGGAACTACAGGCCAGTCCACCTCACCTCCATCTGTGGGGAAGTGAGGGAGCAAATCATCTTATGAAAAAATTATGTGTGACCAACCTGATAACCACCTGTGATAAGATACCTGACTTCATAAATAAGATGAGAGCTTCTTTCTTGTCTTGGCTTTAATAAGGCTTTCCACACTTTCTCCCATAATATCTTCATTAACAAATTGGCAAAGTACAGACTAGAGAAATGGTTATTGTGGTAGACTGTAAATTGGCTGAACTGCTCCACTGAAAGATTTGTGATCAGCATCACAAAGTCCAGCTGGATGTCAGTCACTGTTGGTGTATCCAGGAGCTGACACTGGCACCAGTACTCTTTAACATCTTCATTAATGACCTGGATGCTGGGATATAGCGCACCTTCTGCAAGCTTGCAGATGATACAAAACTGGGAGGCGTGGTTGACACTCCAAATGGTTGTGGTGCCATTCAGAGGGACCTCAACAGTCTAGAGAAATGGGCTGACAGGAACTTTATGAAGTTCAAAACAGGTAAAAGCCAAGTCCTGCAGCTGGGGAGGAACAACCCCCATGCACCAGTACATGATGGGGGATGAACACCTGGAAAGTAGCTTGGTAGAAAATGGCCTGGAAGTCCTGTTGAACACCAACTGAGACATGAGCCAAAAAAGTGCCCTTGTGGTAAGACGGACAACAACCTTCTGGGCTGCATTAGGCAGAACATCACCAGCAGATCATGCAGATGATCCTTCCCCTCTACTCAGGATGGGTGACATGTCTGGAGTCCAGTATTGGGCTCCCCAGTACAAGAAAGACATGGACATACTCTGTGAAGCAAGTCCAGAAAAGGGACATGAAGATGATTAAAGGATTTTGAGTACCTCTGCTATGAGGAAAGGCTGAGAGAGCTGGGACTGTTCAGCCTGGATCAGAGAAGACCTGGGGGATCTTATAATTGTCTAGAAATACCTGATGGGATGATGCAAAACAGATAAAGACAGGCTATTTTCAGTGATGCCCAGTGGCAGGATGAGAGGCAATGGGCACAAACTGAAATACGGGAAATTCCATTTAAACATAGGAGAAAAATTTTCTTACTGGAAGGGTGATTGAACTGGAGTAGCTTATCCAGGTAAGTTATGGAGTCTCTAACTGTGGACATATTCAAAATCTGACTGGAACTTCGAGCAACCTGCTGTAGTTGATCCCGCTTTGAGGAGGGAGTTCAGATAAATGATCACCAAAGGTTTCTTTTGCCTCAGCAGTCCTGTGATTTTGTGGCAGGAGGAAAGAATGGTCTCATGAAATTTGCAGTGCTCCTTCAATGTAATTTCCTGTATCCAAGAAGTCTACTGATTCCACTGTGATTTGTATTTTGCTTTGTTAATTTATTATTATTATGAAACTAAATTATTATCGCTATTTATTGGTGAGAGAAGTATCTGGATTCCCCAGATATCAGTGGTTATTTGGATTTGGATTGTGTTTTCAATCTTCTGGGTATGAGGCCTGTAATACTCCAGAAGCGAAGCTCTTATGTGAGCCTAGGTCCACCAGTTGCTGATGGGGTTGTGATGGACCACTTCTGCAATCTTGTTCATCAGTGTTTAGATGCATCTTGAAGCTGTTGCCTTCTCTACATGGTGACAGAGTCAAACCTGATACAAAGTGAGCAAACAGCTCTGTTTCCATCCATAAGTGACTCATCATGGGTCTTCTCCAGCTGCTTTTCAGTATCCTCTCTGCCAGGAGAGCTGTTTATCTCACCTGCTTTGGGTAAAACAAGATGGAGTTGTAAAACCCAGTGGTTTAAGCACTCCTAGGTTGTTATGACTGAGGAGGATTAGAGAGGGCTCAGATGACCAACTCTGCTGTCAGGTCAAGGGGGTTGAAGCCCTTGAATGGAAGAGGTGATAAACAGCTTGATAGTGGATGAGGAACAGTAGTCTCTTCCAGCACCCCTAAATGGAGAGTATTCAGACCCTCAGGGCAAATTCCTCCTACATGCATCTTTTTAACCTCTTCCACCAAAATAGAGTTTAATCTCTTCTCTGTGCAAGATGCATAAGCTTACACAGAGACTCCCTCAACAGGGTAGGCATATGGAACACAACAGTCAAAACAATGACTGCAAAGTTGAAATTTCAGTATTTTAAGTCCTATATAAATGTCTTCTGACCTTCAGTAGAAAAGCTTGAACGCACGAATCTGCTTGTCAGTGCTCTGATGATTTTAGAGAGGTGATTTAGGATGAAGAAAATATGAGTTTGCAAATCACTCATCTCTTTTGTTATTTTTCCCAAGGACTAGCATTCATACTGGTACTTCCTGAACTGAGAGAAGGTGTTGTGTTAACAGCTGCAAAATCACTGGAAGCAACTTTGGAAATAGCCTCTATGTGCCAATTTGCTGTAGCTGTGTCTTCCTCCTGAGCTACTATCTTAACCTCCTGGAAACTCTGTTTTCATTTAACACCACAGACAGAATTCCAGGTGCTGTGACTGGGAAGGAAAACCTCAAAAATGAGAATCGAAGGTAAGCAAGGCAGATACAAGTCTGCAGACAGCCTGTGACCATAACTCCATGACATGTTAAGTGACACATCACCTCACTGAGTTATTCATTCAGAGTGTTCCTGGGGCTGATACTGAAAACTCAGTGTTAATCATTATGATGTTCCTGTAAGAAAGGAAGAGGATAAAGCCAGATATCCCCATTTCAATACCAGGAACATATTTTTTTGTGTCACGAATAGTAACATTTAGGAAGAACCATGATGTATTACTCTGCTCTGCTTCTTTCAGAGTGAGGAAGAGGCTGAGCCCAAGAAGCCTGAAGTATGTCTTAACGTCCCAGAAGAGCAGATCTATTGGTCAGAGCTGGGTCTTTCATAAGATGTTATAGCTGAATATGGCTGAGTCTTATAACCCCTCTGTCTCCACCTCTCCAGGAAGATCTGCCCCTCTTAGATCAGCTAGTCAATAGATCAGCTTAGTTATGGCATCAAACCACAAAAGGGAGATCTAAGCAGCTCAAAACATGATGTGACAATATTTTTATCAGATAAGCTGTCTACTGCAAGTCATGTGTTACATTGGCACCCCCAGCTGGAAGCCAGTGGTAGAAATGATATACAATGTTTGAACACACCAAATATGGGAGGCTTTGAAATTCTGAGACAACTTGAGAAGCCCCTGGTCAGCAGCTCAAACCACAGAATCTCAGAATGGTTGAGGTTGGAAGGGATCTCTGGAGGTCATCTGATCCAACCTCTCCTGCTCAAGCAGGGCCACCTAGAGCCAGTTGCTTAGGACCTTCTCCAGATATTTTTTTAATATCTCCAAGGACGGAAGGTCCACAACCCCCCTGGGCAAGCTGTGCCAGACTTTTCAGCTAGATTTCAATCCACTTCATCCAGTCTATTCTTTATCAGCTTGTCTATGAGGATCTTAGGTGGGAGAGTGCCAAATGTCTTACTGAAGTCTAGGCAGACAATGTCCATTGCTTTCCCCTCACCTACCAAGCTAGTTATTTCATCATAGAAGTTCCTCAGGTTGGTCAACCTTGTCTTCCCCTTGGTGACGCCATGCTGACTATTCCTGATGACTTTCTTGTCCTTCATGGGCCTGGAAATGGTGTACAGAATTAGCTGCTTCATTACCTTCCCAAGGATGGAAGTGAGGCTGACTGACCTCTAGTTCCCTGGGCCCTCCTTCTTGCACAGACAAATAGTTGTTCATATTTGTAGATACTCAATTTCAACCACTTTTAGGCTACAGCCTAAAAGACCAAATTAGACTAAACCATCTCCACCAAACAGTCCCATGGGGTGTCTCTAGCATCTCCCCAGCACATAAGGGTGCTAACAGGTACATACAGTCAGCACCTTGTTACCTGGTGGAACTTGCAGTCTAAACACAGAGTGTGGAGAGCAGAGTGGAAGCACAGAGCAGTGAAGTGGTTTCCACAAGGTCATGTTAGAGGGACAGTGGAAGAGTTGCAGGGGGAACTCAGGGACAGCTGTTTTGTCACTGAGCAAGGAATTATCACTTTTTTTTTTTTCCCCTATGTGGTTCAAAGATGCTAATGCAGCTTTTCAGCTGTTGAACACCAGTCATCTACTGTGCTTGTAGTGCTGTTGGCAGGTACTGCACTGCACCTTGCATTCTTGCCTAACTATCCATTTGTCTGAACTAAAAGAATGAGGGGGAGCTTAGGAGTTACAAGAGAACTTTAAAAAAAAAAAAATCCTTGTTGTGGACACAGGAAGCATTGGAAGGGAAACTTCCCTGGGACAGACCACCATTAAAGATTTAATGTTGGAAGGTCTTTCATACTTCAGGCGCTATCGGAGGTCTGTCTAGGGGATGCCCAGTTCTTATGTCAACTTCAGTTTGGGGGATCAGCTACCACAGCTGGGATATCCCTGGCCTTTTTCTGACTGACCCCTACAAACCAAGTTTGACTGGTAACAGCATTAAGAATGGAAGGCCCCATAGATCAAAAACTCCTTGCAAAATTTTGCAACTCAGATATAAAAGTGAAAAAGAACCCTTGACTACCAACCCTTTCCACCCAAACTGAGTTATTCCCAGCTATTTCACCACTTCTCACATTTTTTCTCTAACAGAGGTCTTTCTGATGGCAGATTGGTCTCTTCTGCCTTTCAGACAGATTATTTATCACAGATGTTCTTACCACATCTCCTGCAGTCTTTTCATCTGAGACATGCTTGTTGCAAACATTGTCACAGACTAGAAAATTTAAGTTGGAAGAAAGTTTGTAATTTTTTTTAATACACCACTTATTGAAGGTAGATTATTTCCTCCACATGCTGCTTAATTTTCTTTATAGGTCACATCACCCACGTCTCAGGACTGGTGCTGGCTTCTGGTATCTGCGAGTTTCTTCTCTGTCAGAGGACCATGGGAGTGCAATTAAGAAGTTTTGAGCAGACCAGGGGATCTCTGTCTGTTCCAAGCATGGCATGGCTGATGGTGGAGGAGCAAGTGTTATTGAAATGGCAGATTAAAAGCTAGAGGAGGACTTTCTCTCATGCTGTCTTATTTTCATTTAGTTCAAGCTCTGCTGTGCAGCTAATCAAGAGAGAGAGCAGCAGAGAGATCATCTGAACAAACAGAGCCCAATATTTGATTTGGATGATGACACTGAAAATGTCTTATCTTGCTTTAGTGTCCAAGTGACCAACCCCTACCGCTCAGCCTTCTGTGCACTACAGACCAGCCACAATACACTGGTGTGCTCAAAGTCGACACAAAGGTCTCACCCTTGCAGCTGCCTTTGAGAAGAGTTCCAGCAGGGAAGGGGATAAGTGTGTTTGCCTCCAGGCAAGGGAGTGAGCCTGGAAGGAGCACTTCTGCAGTGAACTGGGGACTTTCTGTTTCTGGCAAAAAGTTTTAATTCTTCGCCAAAGCTTGTCACCACCTTCCAAAGCACCGGTCTGCTCTCTCTCTCCCATGCTGGTATTTGGCTCCTGGATTCTTTCCTCAGCTGCTGAGAAGCTCCCTCTGACTTTGGCAAAGGAGAAGAGGTCCTGGCCTGGGGCTTGACATCTTCCTGAGATGGAAAGGAAGTTGCTTAGGTGTCCAGGGTGCTTTGGACCTGTCACTCTTTCTGTCACACACCCTGCCACAGGGCTTCTTGGCTCCCATGGGAATGTGGACACTTCCTTTTGTGGTTATATCCATTTCATGCACTACATACTGTGCTGGTGAGGGCTGCCATCCACTCAGCTCTTCTCAGCAGCACTTGGAAGAAAGGTTCAGGAGCTGCTCGAGGGCAGCAGCAGAGCTTGGGAGGGTGATGGATGCACACTGGGCAGTGAAGGCTGGAAGAGCTGCTCAGCCCTTGGAGGCAGGAGTCTGGTGGATAAACAAGCTGGTTCAAGCTCTGCAAAGAGGAAGGAGCTACTTTCAATGTTTAAAATGTACTTAATCTAAGAAGTGGATATACACTGTTCTGAATTAGCCTGAGATTTGTCTGGAGTTTGGGGTGATTACTTTTTTTTATAGTAGGAGCTACCATAAGGCAGGGTAAGTTATAGAGTGTGTACACTCTCTTTCTTTATAAAGAAACATTTATGGTCTTAGAGAATGAATATATTTTGTATTAGTATACTAGGTAGTATTCTTCCCTTTGATGTATGCTTTCTTAAACTCTAACCCCCCATTAAGGCATTGAGTTTAGAGATTTCAAAACATACATATGCATATATATACATGCAGAGATATGGACATGTGTTGTCTCCTTTTTCACTTATGTCATTTGGTGATATTATAGTTACCCTGAATGAAAATCCCTTAGGAGACGTTTCAAAAGAAATGAATCACAGGATCACAGAATCACAGAATAGTGGGGATTGGAAGGGACCTCTGGAGATCATCTAGTCTAACCTCCCGGCCAAAGCAGGTTCACCTACAACAGGTTGCACAAGAACATGTTCAGGTGGGTTTTGAAAGTCTCCAGAGAAAGAGACGTCTTCCAAAAAAATATGTTTCAATCAAACAAAAAAGTGAGTGCAAATAACATTTTGAGCAGAGTAGAGTTGTCCACTGGAAACAGTGATTTGCCTCCCTACATGTATCTTGGGAAATCTGATCTATGCTGTTCTCCACTCAGGGATGTGATATCACTGTTTCAAAGTTACTTATTGTTAGGGTGCTTTTTTTCTTTGTTTTACGGAGAAGATGTAATCCTCACAGAAAATTTTCAGAGGAGCAATCAATACACAGGATGAATTGTCTATTGTTAGGTCTGAAGTGCATGTCTGCAGACAGTACATTTTTGTACTTTAGGGTGCTCTAACAAGCATCATGTCTGAAACATAATAAACATTTGATTCTCCTATCAAAAACACATACACACTCAAATACATTTCACTTTACCTTCAATGTCTTTGACAGCAAAAAATTTAAATACCTGAAGCAGTTTATAAAGTAGTTATAATACAAACCCCATAGCCAGACCACTAGAATTCAAATATCTAAGCCTTTGAGAAATAGGAAATAGCCAGGCAACATGCAGTTGCATAAATGCTCCATTATCTTTGCTTTCCTTGCATTCAGATCAAATTCATTAAAATATCCCCTCCACCTCCCATCTGCTGTATCCCCACTTACAAAGCATGCTTGCAAATTCTATATGCACATCATTACTGTGGATTAGATTTTCATATAAGCATACCAATCTCTTCCCTCCCTATGTATTTCTGATGAGGAAAGACTGAGAGATCTGGGTCTGTTTAGCCTGGAGAAGAGAAGACTGAGAGGGGATCTTATCAATGCTTACAAATATCTAAGTGGCAGGGGTCAAGATGATGGGGCCAGACTCTTTTCAGTGGTGCTCAGTGATAGAACGAGGGGCAATGGGCACAAAATGGAATGCAGGAAGTTCCATCTGAACATAAGGAAAAATGTCTTCACTTTGAGGTTGATAGAGCACTGTAACAGGCTGCCCAGAGAGGTTGTGGAGTGTCCTTACTAGAATGCTTTCAAAACCCACCTGGACACGTTCCTGTGTAACCCGATCTAGGTGAAACTGCTTTAGCAGGGGGTTGGACTAGATTATCCCTAGAGATCACTTCAAACCCCTGCCATTCTGTGATACTACTGCCTTGCACCTGTTTAGGTAACTGGTCTGTCCAGTTGGTAGAGGACTACTTTTCTGATGCTCACTCACTCTTGTGAAGATGGCTATGGAAGAATTGGGAGAGCAGTGTCTCCATTCACACTCAGTCAAGGCTGGAAGAGATTATCACTTCCACCATAAAACTAGGCTGGAGCTGATCTGCCTGCCATAGCAGATGGGGGACTCTGGAGGCTTCCTGCTGCTCCCTTAGCAACACCCCTACCCCCTCCATACTTCCGATACCTCTATAGTGGTTATTAAGTATACTAACTAGCTAATAGTTAGTGTTGAATTCTACTGAATCATTTCCCCAAGACATACATGTGAAAAGACTCCTGTCATGATGAAAAGCCCAGTTCTTTAAACCAGTCTCAACTAAATCAGCCTGCTGGCCAGGACTGTGTATTTCTCTACTGCAAAACCCACTCATCTTTACAGTTCTGTTTTGACATGGGAACCTCTTCATTTTGATCTGGTTAAAAAAGTTTTTACTTGCTCGGTTCAGAGGTGCAGAATGGGAAGACTTGTGATCCATAAGGGTACAAACACTTGCTGTTCATCTCTAAATCTCACCTAGGCATAAGCTTTTCACTTAAATGTATCTGAAATTTGACATTTCAAAGCACAGTCTTTTGTAAATAAGAAGGAACTGAAACTGTTAGACTTGCAATCTGGAAGCTGTTAGATCTACAGTGAATGTAGATCTCTCATTTGCATTTCCAAATTTTCAGACAATCCTTGAAACAAGAACCTTGATTGAACCACTGAGGATGATGACACAACACCTAGAGATCCCCACAGTGAAAAGTTCTGTAACAACACATTGTGATTAGAAGTCCTTAGAGATATGGTTTAAATAGACAAAGAGCAGAGAAAGACAGACACAGATACATGAAATACTTTCTCCAGGTTGACACCAAACCTTGGTGGCAGAGCCAGGCTTTAATCCCAGGTTTTGTGATTTCCAGTCCAGTGTCCTACGTTGTCTCACATTGCTCCCTAACACTTGTGGAATGCATTTCTTTGTGTAGCGTTGCACTTAAACCCCTCTCTATACAGACACATCTATAGATGACATACAGACAAAGTTCTCTATAAAGATGGATAATTCTGTATGCCTTTACTAATTTATCATATATACCACATTCCAAACAATGTAAATATTTTAAATACTTCATTCAAAATGTTATCTGTTTATTTTTCTCCATTAGAAACATCCAGAATGTTGCACACTTTTCCTTGCCATTTTTGAAAGGAATTCTTTCTTGCCTGCAGAGAAAGAGGCAGTGATACTGAAATTTCCACAAAGAGAGTTTGTCCCTTGAGTGTTCTTGCAGGCATTTGTGCTGAAGAGATGTTAACACAAGCAGCATTTTGCATGAAATATATTCCCTTTGCTCAGGGTTCTGCTGCTTGATGCTCGCAATGCTCCAGCTCCCTACATTTCCCAGCCCTCCAAGGAACCCTATAATAGAAATAAGGAAGCCAGGACTTAAAATTTGATTTTGTTTTTTTTTAAAGCAGAAGGAATAACACTTCAAGGTTTTTCTTTATATGCAACACAGGAGGGGGGAAATGGTAAAGATTTGCTTTGTGACCACTCTAAATCAACTTTTTTAGTCCTGTATGGTTAGAGCAGTCTTTGCTTGTAGTGAGGGTCTAGGCAGGTGGATGCTGACCCTCACCACTGTGTTATTCTCAGTGCAAACCCACCCAGCCCCTCACCAGAAGGTGAGTCATCATCTCAAAAAGGACAGGGGGCCTTTCTCATTGTGCCCTGACAGTGAGGAGCTCTCCTTCCAGGGGTGGGAGGCCAGGATGGGCTTCACTCATGCAGGCAAAGTGCTTCCAAGGTGAACCTCTGGTGTTATGTAAATGCCAGTTTTTATTGCTGTGGATACACGTAGAGATTAACCACCCCAGCTGGCAAAGGAACTGAGGTGAAACTTCCTTCCCCAACTCTGATCTCAGATCAAAAGCTTCAACTCTACCTGCCACACCTTGCTCCTGAAAGGAGCTATGCTGGGAGGGCAATGCTGGAGGCACCCAGATGGCACAGACACCCCAGCAGCCCCAGCTCTTGTGGGGCAAACTGGCACTGCCAGCTCTTGCTAACACCCGCTGTGAGTCCTGGTGCTGTGGGAGGACAGAGAGGAGGAGGAGAACATCTCAGAGAGGAGGTGGGAAAGGGAGGGAAGAAGGACAGAAAACACCATACTAGGATGTGCTTTGCACAGATGTTAAAAACCGGGAGCATCACTACTAATTGCAGCAAACTTGGCAGAAATTAAGCCTAATAGCCCTCCTTCATACGATTGTGTCACTAAACACCAGATGCCCTAAAGCCACAAACTGACAAGGCTGTGTAAATCTTCAATAAATTGTCTGTGAGCCTTCTGACAGGGAGAGGATGTTGCAGGGCAGTCCCTGGACCAGCCATCCTTCTAGGGGACAGAAGCTGGTGGGGTAGGGGTGGAGGTGTTGGGGCTGCAGGTTAAAAAACCCAATGCCAAAATAAAATTTTATGACAAAGATGCTCTTGAGAGTGCTTTTCCATAAAACTATCATTTTTCTGGAAAAGTGGCAAAGCTCCAAGTACTTTCTTCCTAATTTCCTTCCCTAGCATAAGCATTTCTGTCTGATGTCATGAGGAGAACCAGCTACTTTACAAATGGTCTTGGTGCATCATGGGGGGAGAATGTTACTTTGGATTTATCCAAGAGTGTTGTAAACCACATGGCCCTTCTCTTTTCAGCCTTATCTTTGAAATGTCTCAAGAGACATCTTATTTTTATGACTGCTCAAGGACTGTAAGCCTGAAGAGCTGCCTTTGGGAATGCATATGATCCCTGTCACTTCAGATGACTGCATTGTAACGTCAGCACTGCCTGTAAAACATAAAGTAGCAGCTGGGTCCCAGTTCTCCATCTACAATTCCCCAAAATCCAGGATTTTGAATCAGAAATTTCTATTTCAGTATTTTCAATAACTTGAAACTGTTTATTAACAGGGCTTATGCATGATATTTTACCTCCATGTGTTCTGTGGTCAAGAAAGTATATAGAAGTTGCTCTTGAGAAATTTTTATCTGCGTTTGTGGTTAATGTTCGTGATTGCCTTAGGGAACATTGTGGTACTGTGCCAATGATTCTTCTCGTTCCAAAACACAATAAAACTCTACAATTTTAAATCATTGGCACAATACCTTTTTAGGTTATGTCAGAAATACCAAGAATCAGTTTCAATAAAGTTGCAGCATTTTGTTTTGATGTTTAAATTTATTGCTAGCATGAGAACAGTAATCTGCAACATACCTGCAGGTCAAAATGAAGAAATCAACATTGCTCAAATGAAACTTTTAGGGTTTTTCTCCCTGCTTTAAAATGCCACAAAATAGAGGTTTGAATTTTTTAAAGGCACATTTTTCTGATGGACAAACTCCATAGAAAGGTGTGTGACTAACATTAATTATCAGGACACATCTGGGGAATTTGAGAATAGTCTGAATAAGAAGTCAAGCAAGCGTGTACTGGCAATACTTTGACATGAACTACTGCACATGTGAGTGAAAGTTTGAGGGCTTGTGATAACAACTCTGTATTTTGGAAGATAAAATCAGAAGCTGTTTCTCCAGACTGGTTTTGTGAAGCTGAAGTCTGATTCAGCCTCCTTGACCCCCTAGTGGACTTGAATCTGATAGAGCACATCACTAAGCATCAGAGGAGGAAATAAATGCTTTTAGTAAAGGCATATTCCTCTTTGGTGATGGTCACCGTCAGGCTTTTGAATTTCTTCTGGCTGTCCTTGATAAAGAAATAGCTCACAGAAATGATACTGCAGTGTCAAAAGATAACTGGTTGATATCATCTTCCAAACTACCTTGCCTATTTCTCACTGTGAGCTTGGTTACTCATTTTAGATATTAATTTATTTCTGTTTCAGACAGACCTATGTTATGCTGCTACATGTCACTGGCAACCTTGACATCAGAAGTGACTACTCTTGTACCTGTGAGTCAAAATGTTAGAGATTAATTAAATATGTCTATAATGATTGCTTTTCTCAAGCTGTTATCCAGAGTCTTGGTGTCAAGCTGAAAGGGATATAATCTAGGAAAAGAGAGCAGCCTGGAAGGGATGACTTCGCAGGAATACTTATTTTCTGGAATATGAAAACAGTTTGGAAATACAAGAGAAGCAGTAGGCTGGATGACTGGGTTTTATGTATTAACGACTAATTGTGTACCATACCAAAGATCTTTCACTTAATGTACCCCACAAATATGCAAGCCCAAGTCTGCCTGATGTTGACTAGTGCCAAAATTTCATGTTTTGCCTCCATCGTCTGGGTTTGTGACTGTAGTGAGGAGGCCTCAGTTCTATGATTTTGTTCCTGCTGATGTAATAATTGTACAGCTAATAGTCACAATTCCCCAGAGGCTGAAGAAATTGCAGTAGGTGGGAGAAATGGCTTCTACAACAACCAGCTTTGTGACTCTACTACTCTGTCTTTCTTGAGAATGCTTCTGGATTCACACAGAGGCTTATAAATTTAAAGACAGCAAAAGGTGACTCCATTCACTGAAATGGTAATTTCAAAAATGAATCCCATAGACATCGAGTACCTCTAGCCAGATCATCACCTAGAAATTACTCACAAACCCAATTTCTGTGTCTGAGAAACCTGAATGAGGACTTTTTTTTATAAGCAGGCATTAACAAATTAGGTTTCCTTCTAACTTGCAAATCAGCAGACAACTATATGAATCTATCTGCAGTGTAAAGAAATTTCATCTTGTGACATAAGAACCCTCTGGCAATTGTTCCCTATCTACTCAGAGATGATGTGTAAGCAGGTCATCACAACACAGGTTCATGTTACAGTGAGATAACAGATGTCATGTGCATAGCAAACGGCAGTGTTACTGCCTTTGATCAGTTACAGACAGAGATGCAGTGAGGCACGTGGCCATTTGCTTCACCCAAAGGCAATTGCACATTGCAGATCACACTTACTGCATCATCATTTACCCAATCATGTCATAACTCAACCTTTGAAGCCGGAACAGAACCAATCATGACTGAAAAAAATTGAATGGTGCAGTCCTCTTTTAAAATTGTCACAGTCAGAAGGAAGACTTATACTACAGAAATCTAAAGAGGCACCCTCTCCTTCCTTCCTTGGAAGTACTGTTTCTTTGCTACCAATGCTGACTCAGCTAACACCAGCTAACTGTGTGCTTTGCTTCCAGTGAAGGGAGACTTAACAGCATATAGATACACTGCCTCAGAAAATTCAGGGGTTTTCTTAGATAAAGCATCATCTTCTTAGACTGGTATTTCAGATCCTTTCTGACACATAAGAAATAAAATTTCTTACAGTCACATCTGTGTTAGGTCGAATATGACCTGAGCCTGACTCTGATCATCGGTGAGTTAAAGGAGTGCTGAGTGAAAGGAAACATTTTTCCCTCATTTCCCTTCTCTGGCTAGATATTTCTAGATCTTACTGTGGAGATACTGCGATACAGGCTTAAAGATGTGCCTTATTTCCTTAAGTCTGTGAAGGGAAGTTACCCTGGAGTTAGGCACTTCCCCTCAAACAAATGTATGGACAAATAGGATCTGAGTGAACAATCCAGGATTTACCAATAAATAATACTCCTTATTAAAATATCCATATGGCATCAATAATTGAATAAAACCAGACTTTAATCAAAGTGTAAATTCTTTTCCTCAGTTGTTCAGAAGAGGTTTGCTATCCATTTGAATCTTATGCTGTTATATATTTCATTTCTTTTTTTATTAAAACTGTCTTTATTGAAAGTATTTCTATAAGGCTCAGGAGACTTGGCAATAATTTTTATTGGATTGATCAGTTCCACTTGCATACAAATTGCTCTGTTTGAATTGACTGCTGCAAAACATCTTTTTTATATAAACCGTTCTATTGATTCTGACATAAATAACATACAAGAGTGCTTCAAATCATAAAAACATCAGTTTTGGGGATTCTTACCAGAATCTACTACATACCAGAGAACAACAAGCAAACAAGCCAAATGCAACTATAAGGATCTGTGAAACCATTACTGTTTAGAAACTTTTCTCTTCTAGGCTTTGGCAGCTGCTATTTGTCTGTCTATTATATCCTTATTTGTACATTTTGCACATGTTTTTTCATTCATGGAACACGGTTAAAAAAATTTTAAAATTCTTCTAACAGATCTACTGTGGCTTATGAGAGAAAAAGGAAGAAGGAAATGCAGAAAAAATATAGTCAGCTATTCTAGTTTTGTTCGGAACTTCTATTATGGAAGGGGATTTTGTTGCCTTATTGGTAGGACTGCTTTTCTGCTCAAGTGGAGTGATAGATACATGCTCCCAGGAAACATGTCTTCTACTGCAAACATACCTGCTGCTCTTAGGACTGCTTGGATAAACTGCAGCTTATTTGGAAATTGAGTGTCTCAGATTGTGTTATTTGAATTCAGCTCTTCCAGAGAACATTTCAGGAACCCATTACTTGCTCAACCTGTACTTCTGTTCTTTCATTTCTGAGTCTTTGTCATCAATGGATTTATGGTTGGTCTCTATTTCTCTCTTTCCACTGAGACATCCCTTACACGTTTGACAAACAGCATATTTGCATACTAACCACTGTCTGGGGTTTGGGGTTACTTTTGGTTCTCCAAGACCCTGTAGTTAGTCAACACACTCTGATTTTCTCAGCTACCAGTCAGGGCTCACTAACAGGAGCCTAGATGCAAGGTTGAGCTGAGATTTGCTGAAACAACAGGCTCCAGTTTTTAATAGAAGTTACTGAAATTGAGGTATAAAGATGAAAGTGTCTTCCAGGGGAACATGCATCCAGCCTGTGTTGGAAGAGATACAGCTGTCATGCATCTGGGTTTTGTTGGTCTTGTCTCATTTTCTGACTGGAAATATCACTCCTTCTGGACTGCTGAACATCTAGAAATTCAGGCCAAATGGGCATGTATTTTTCAGTTCCTCTGTCTGGTCAGAGTTTCTGGGCAGAGAAAGAAGACACAGCTGGGAAATCTGAATCCTAGGCAGATGTTCTGCCCAAGCATAGTGAGTCCAACATACCAAAGATGGGTAAAGGCATCTGAATGTGCAGTACTCTGCATGGGCATATGCATTTCTGCCTGGGACATCTCTGGCAGACTCGCGGAAGCTCTAGGAAGAAAAATCATTGTGACTGTGGACACTAAACCAGGGAGAAATAAAGATGGAAAAGTATTCGCTGTGGAGCTCTCCAGCTTAATTGTGTCTTTGATCATGTCATTGCTTTGGTTTCCTACCCAGATTTTACACTAAAACATGAGGCACGTTGATTATATGTCCTTGCCCTACAACTGTGGTGGTTCCTTGTTTGCTGTTGGTCAGCAGTAGCTATGGAGCACAGCCTCGATGAGTTGAAATCTGCATGACTGTATTTATTGCATAAATTGGAAGAATGTCTGATGCCATGTTGTTGCGTTTCACATAACAGGACACAGTAGGTTTTGTTTTGCTTTTTGTTTAAGGGATTTTTTTGGTTGTTTTGGTGTTTTTTGCTGTTTGTTTCTTTTTTTCTTTTTTTTTTTTACTTTGGAAAAGGCTATTTAAATCAACAGGAGGTTGCCCATATTTCCCTAGACAGTGGATGAACAGATGAAAGGCTGGCACTTGTTTCTTCTCAAGGGTTGTTTCTTTTTTCTAGAAATAAATAAAAACAAAGGAGGAAACCCCAAAGTTTTCACTCATCTGCCATCAGTCCATTATCAAACAAGTTCTTGGCAATAGGGAAAGTAGGAGCATTTACCATGCTCTAAGGTGGAAGGCAGGACAGAAGCAATGCTGCTTAGCTTGTAGCAACAGCAGTATGTTACTGTCATGTTAGATCTACTCCTTTGGCAGCAGCCAACTTCATGCTTCTTTTTCCTCCCTCCTCTCTGCTGACTGAGATTTCCCTTCGCATACAATGCAGTGTCATGGGTGGGTGAGATTCACATCTCCTGCCAATGCTGGGTTTATCTGGTTTTCTCTCAAAGAGAAAGCTACTTTCCAAGGAAACCTCCTCATGTAAGCTTTAAATTCTTTGCAGAACTTGCCTCACTGATACTTTCCTCATGTCACCAGAAATCTGTTATTTGTGTGGTTTCTCACACTTTGGTCAGATGCAGGAGAAGCCAGAAAGCAGTGAGGCTGCCCTCTCCAAGCAGCTCTGGCCAGCTTGCCTCTGTTTCCTCAGCTAGCACGTTCGAAGAACAGTTTATATGCCCCTATCCACATTGCAGAAAAGTTCTGTGAAAAATGGAAAAGTATGATCAGCTTAAATTATGGACTACAGTGACAGGATGGGGAAAATGAAGCTGTTTTTCTATTTGAATTGTGCACTGTGAAGGCTGTGAAGCTTTACTAGAGCTTGGTTGAATAATGAGCCAGTAAACAGAGAACCCTGCATATCACAATACAAACAGTTCCTCACAGATTTCATATTAATTATCCCATTCCTTCTGATTAGATTCAGCTGATTTCTCTCACTCTCACATGACTTTGTGCAAGGTTCTATGATGCCTTGAGAGAACAGCAGTGACACATCCATGCTGATATAGTCATTAGCTTGAGAAGTCATGTTTCCCAGTGTGGTCATTTGCTTGCAAACCTGTACTGCTAAGATGCAGTGAAGGTCCTTGCGTATGTAAAAATTGCTGCAAGTCTGCAGTGCAAATTTCAGGGGGGAATGGCCAGAGGGTCAGATCTGCTTTTCAAAGATGTGCATAATCTTCCGGTATTGGGATATGGTTATGAAGATTTATCCTCATTACAGATTTGATAATGCAAACATTAGTGGTTATAACTTTCTCAGTTTTTATTTTTCACTCTCTGTCTGGTGTCTCCCTGACTTGTGTTGCAGCTGGGCAGGTAATGAATTCTATGTGGCTGAATGACCGTAATCCTGCAGCAAGAAGAAAGGAGGGAGGACAAAAGTGCTTTCCTGGGAACTCAGAGGTGATAACGAGGGACCCCATGCTGATTCAGGCCACAGAATATAAAAAGAGCTTGAGTAAGAAGAAAACAGAAAAAGAAATGCTCAAATGCAGAGTGTTGGATTGGTACCTTTTCTACCTGTTTGTCCAGTAGCTCCATGGCTTATGTGGCTTATGTTTATCCTTCTCCTTCTAAGTGGTTATGAAATGGCCAGATATAAATAAGAGAGAAGGGAAGGGAAGGGAAGGGAAGGGAAGGGAAAGGAAGGGAA
>VYZX01011433.1:84263-120586 GCA_013401335.1 Brachypteracias leptosomus
GAAGGGAAGGGAAGGGAAAGGAAGGGAAGGGAAGGGAAGGAACTCTTCTCTCCCTTGTCAGAGCATGTAACTGACCCATGTTCCTGGAGTGTGCAGAATACCCTTGCTTCCCAGAGACCATGAGCACATCAGAGGCACTTACTGCTTGGATCTCACTACAGACATGCTGGCAGTCCAGCTGACTGGATGGGAAGCAGAGTAGCTGCATCATTGCAGTTCTGCTGCTGAAAATCTAATAGCTTCACTTTGATGTGTTGCCCATGCAGGGCTAAGCTGTTATCCCCGTTGAGGAGGGTGCTGGGCTGTCTGACTAGCACCAGTGCTAACTCAGGGCCCATTGTCATTGCGAATCATACTGTGTTGCAAAGCAAAGGCATTTACAAGGTTTTTGTTTCCCCTAACAATGAAAGTTTCACCAACTCCATCTTCTGAACCTTTCTTGGTGAGCTCCGACTTGTTGCTGTCACAGAGGAACAGGAGACAAGAACTCATCTGGGAGCTCAAGGAAGACCATATCCCACCAGAGCTCTTCTATTCCCCAGCTCTCTGAGGGAGTCCTGGTGCTTCATTTAGAGATCTTCCAGGCTTGGGGTAGAGTAGCACACTGTATTGTCTGTATTTCTGTTTTTAAATAGCTTAGTTTGACATAGCTGAGGAAAGAAAAGAAATGGTAGGATTTCACCCTGAGAGCTTTTAATTACAGGTCTTTCACTCAAGCAAACAAATACTGGTTTCATCCTCTGCCTGTGCATTGACATTTGTCTCTGAAACACTTTAGCTACAGCACAAGAAATGGAATTTCTGCCTTAATCAAGGCCAACAAGTGCAGTTGTGAACCTCTGCTTCACAGCATTGCTTAAAATATGAACATTTGTGGTGTATACATACTTTGTTTATAATTTCATCACTGTGTATATGGATTTCATTGCAAACTGTGCTATATCATTCTGTCTCTTACAGTGTAGAAATAGTGCATTAAAATCAGACTGAATCCTTTATTTATAGTTGTCAAGAACCACATGACAGTAAACATCTTCTTTTTGAAGAATGATTACTGTTAGCATTTCCTGGGAACCCCTTTCATCAAACATCAGGAACATTTCTTGTCCTTAGCATCACATCTGCAATGTCAGAGCCAAGAAAATGTCAATAACTACACTATTACGAATCCCTGCTTTCAAGGATTAATAATTTCACACATACAAGCAAAAGAATTTGAAACAAAAATTTGACATAAACATTTGTAATCCAAGAGCAAAGCTTACTTCTGTGAAACAGTTTCTACAGTTTTGAATCTGAGAAGACTCTCAAGGTGCTTGTGATTTTTTTTTTTAGTCAGTTGTTTGGAAAAGATACAATCTCACTTGTTATCTGGCAAAAACTCATTTATATGTCTGAAGGTCTCAGTAGGGAAAAAATCGTGGTTTACTTTGTCATGCTTTCTTGCTTTTCTAATGGGGTTTTCTCTAGATGCCAAGGAAAGGGAGATGATGGAGTCCAATTGGTGCAACAGAATCCCTCCCTCACTCCTAAATTTATCCATTAAATAGTCCAGCCTTCTATTGTTTAAAACTCCTTTATATGTAACTGAACAGTATGTGTAACAAATACTATGCAGGAAAAAGCCATTGCATAAAGAACTCAAACCCCCAAGTACCTCCTCAAACACTGGAATAAAGGAAGCCTAGTTTACTGTGGGTTTTGGTTTGAGTTTGATCAATTTTATTTTTACAAAGATATGAACTGTAACTGAAGTTTTGCCCATAACTAGATATTTACAGTCTTTCATTCTTTCTCTCCATTTTGTCCTTTCTTTTCTCCCATGTAGATTTTAATTAGCTCTTTCTCTGCCTGTTTTAATTTGTATCTTTGACATCTCTTCCACTTCCTGTTAGATTTTTTTCTTTTAAATTGTTGAACAGGTTTGAAAAGCATTGCCAGGTACTCATATTTGCACATAATTAAAAATACACATACAGTGGAAATACACAAACTTCATTAGCTTAGAAAATCAGGTTTTAAAAAGCCCTCTGGCTCTCTCAGCTTTTTTGTGACATTATCTCTCTTAGTCATCCAAGAATGCCTAATAATCTATGAACCTGCAGGAATAGTGTGAATTTCTCATCAATCATTGAGTGATGATCTTTGGGCACCTATGCAAAATGTAAATAAAACAAAGTGCCAAATGTAAGGCAACATGCCCAATTTAATTTTATGCAACAGGCAAGTTGCTAGATTATAGAAGTGTTGGTGAAGATGAATTTGAACAGATTTTTTTTGTGGTGGCCTAAAAATTTGGTGCTAAAATCCAGGGCTTGGTAGCATTCAGAACAGCTACACTGTTGTTGTTGATGATGAAGTAGTACAGTCCAGTTCAGCTTCTTCCAGTGACCCGACATCCCTTGTTTGCATTTCTGGATTGTTGGCTTAAATAATTGCTTTGTTCTGTGCCCCCATACTTGCTGCCTCCCTCATTCACTTATCCAAAGTATGAACAACCTTCACTTCATATTTCAGCTTATAAAAAACAGCAATTCAGGACTTCTGTGCAAGCTGCCTTGCCACTGCTCCCACTGTTAAGCTGTGTTGTGAGGAGCGCCCAGAATCTGAAACACAAGTGGAGGAAGCAGCAGGCATTTGATACAGTCCTCCATGCATGTAACGCTGCAATAATCATCAGTCAAGTTGAATGTTAAACATCACAGATCAGACAGCTTGAGTAGGAAATGTATGCTGTCAACGAGGAGTATTCTTTATTCTCTTGTTAAATTGATACAACTGTGTCAGGAACAACCAAAGTGAGTTCATGATTAATGTGTTCAGGGCAATGTACTCTAACTCTGACATAGCAGTCACCCTTTTCCAGCTAAGGGAAGGGGCTAAATGAATTCTTGGGCAATCTGTGCATAAAACAGATCTCTTCTTTGAATTGAAAAGATGACGGCTTGGAATCACAAATGTTTCTAAGACCTACATTTGTATTTGGACTGATCTTTGAACTTCACAACCTGTTACAAGAGCATCTGCAATCAGAAATGCAGGCCAGCCAAGCCCTAAGGTCCTCCTCTCCCTGAGGGCTGGCCACACCAAACAGCCAAGCCACAAGCCTGAAATGAGAAGCAGAATGCGTGGGGAGGAATGTCAACCTAGGTAATACTTGCCTGGCATAGACCTGCATGCCATGCCAGATCAGTTCTTTAATAATCCAGAGAAATCAGAAAGCCACATCATAGGTGATCTTCAAATAACCTCAGTGGGAAGAGCATGCAACAAAAAACCTGAAAGAACAAAGTTCCTCAGTACCTTGACTTCAATTACAGTACCTGTATACTTAAGCTGGAGTCTGCAGCTAAATGGTGGCCCCAAAAGGGAAAGACAGCATATTATATTTGAGTGGTGGTAGGGTTAAAAACATACAGTAGGTGCCCTGTATTGCTTTCAACCTTCTCACAGAGTGCTTTGGGGACTAATCTGGTGTTAACTGAAACTTTTAATAAGACTCATACTTTTGGTAATGAAGATTCTCTATTATTATTAGGTTTGGGGAATTTACCCTCTGAAAATAGTTCCTGCTGCAAGACTGACAAGACACTTTTAGTATAATCAAGACAGATAACTCCAGACTTGGAGAACTGGGAGAAAGTGGAAAAGTCGAGGCAGTTGTTTAATGGCTGATAAGTAAGTTGTGTGTATATCAATAGCAGATAACACTGCTTGTCTTCTGCAGGAGTTCTGTAGCATTATGTGTCATCTGTTCTTGTCTGTAGAAATCACCCGCAAACCTGCAGGAGATATTCTGGTTGTACACTTTTTTCCTGCTTGAATTTTGCTGGTACAAAACTGGTGGAATAGAGAGGAGCATCAGGGTGTCTGTCATCAATGTCCATACCAATATGACAAGCATTAAAAAGTGCCAATTCCTCAGTAGTGTAGAGAATGAGCACTGCAGTGGATTGTATTTCTGATACTATTATTATAGAGAGACTTGTAAGAAGCATACATGCTGTGAATGAAATGGGTATGGAATCACAGAGGCTAATGATAGAAAAAGGCCACTTATGTCAACTGCTACATTTCCCTGCTGGTGTAGGATTGTTCTCAATGAGATGTGGTGTGTATTTTTAGTGCTTTGTCCAGTCTGGCTTTATATGTAAATAATAAAGATTGTCAGTCATAAAGGAGCCTGAAATAGTTTTGCTCTACTTCTGTCTTCCTCTTCCCTCCCTCCTCCCCTCCCTAATTTTTTATTCAGGCTAAATGAGAAGAGGAAAGACATCCATACTTCTCTCATTCTCTCTCTCTCTCTCTTTTCTGTCCTCTCCTCTTCTTTCCACTGTTTGACCCTCTTCATAGACAGGATTTCTCTGACCTGATTTTTAAAAAATTGCATTTGGACAGTTCAGTTCTATTTGATACTCTATCATAAGCCTGATTTAGGGAGCTCTTCGAAACGTGGAGGCTCAATATGACAGGTAACAACCTACTTGCAAGCCAACCTGAAAAATAAGTAACAAAGAAAGTAGTGATTTCTGCTCAGATAGGAACTGAACTGAAGCATTTGCATATGCTTTATTGTGTACTGTGTCTCACATTATCTTAAGAATTGTTGAGGGTCTACTGACTATCTGCCTGCCCATTGTGAATAGCCTTCCAAAATGGTGAGCTAGGATGTGGTTTAGCTTGGAATCAAATATAAGCCATACCACACAAGAACAAGCAATTTAACAACAAAATAGTCTTTTTGTTATAGAAAGAGAACTGCAAAAGTACTTCAGCATTTTCATATAAATACCTTTTCATATTTGGGAGAACCATTTCCTTTTTTTCACTCTGCACCCTTAGAGAGTTGCATCTCCAGTGGACATAAACTGGTATGACAGCTTTCAGAAAATAAAGTTTTTGTCTTGAAACTCATCTGTGTTAGGAAATAAACTTGTCCTCAGTGGCTTGTCATTGAATGTGCCAGGAAGTCAAATGGAAGGGCTGAGGAAGTTGCAGCTCAAATCTTGATGAGTGCATGGCCCTCAGCATATCTTGTCTTTGATCCATATGCAGTAACATCTCTGCTTTGAATCTGGTGACCATAATACCTTCTAGTCAGTGAAACAGTGGACAAATTAATGTCCTTTTTGTTCCTGATGGGAGAAACCCATCTAAATGGTACCCTGAATGAGAACACAGAGAACAAAAAGACCTAGGGACTGAGTGTGTGTCCTATCTGCAGCAAAAGAAATAGAAAGAGAGATGGAAAATGAGGACACACCAAAAAATTACTTGTCATCTGCTGTTAAGATAAAGCTGTGGAGGGAAAGAGAGAGGCCAAGGGAAAAAAGAACTTGTGTTATGGACTGTGTTGGCTGAAAAGAGTCTTGAAATAGAAACTATGTCCTATTGTCTGTCCATACTGAGTTCAGGGAAATGAGGCTCCTGCCATCCTCTTTCAATGATCAGCCTTGCACAAAGCACCCAGCTCCAGCTTCTTTTCCCAATAGAAACAACCCTCAAGGTACCCAATATTGGCTAACTGCTGTGCTTGCTTTGAGGGAAAAAAAAGGTGCTTTTTCTCAGAAGAAAAAAAAAGAGTTGTAGCAGAAGATACTTACCTAATCCCCAATATTCCTCAGTGACAGGCTGCAGTGTCCCACAACTTTGGGAAGCCCTCCCAGAAGCTGCTGAGAGTGAAGGGGGCCTCAACCCTTACTTACCTCAACTTATTCCTGATTTACTCCAGGGAGAGAAGAAACAATATCCAAGAAGATGAAGATAATCTGTGCAAAAAGGAAAAATATTCAACAAGAGAGAGCAAATAAGTGCTGGAAATTGAGAACTATTGGAGACAAGCTGCTATCAGCTTCCTTTGGAAATCTGGAGTTGCTGGAGAGAAATAAGACTGTGCAACAACATAATTTATAGGCCAAAAGACTTCAGGCGTACAAGATAATGAAGGTGTAGTGATTCATCTCTTTCTGAGAACTACTAGTTTTAGTTTCCTTCCTCGCATAGTGTCAGCAGCACCCTGTTTCACCAGGCCACAGCTCAGTTACATTCCCACAGTTGTTGGTCAAGTTATCCTAGTGATATTTCAGCAAGATCTAGAAATCCTACTATCTAAGGCATTGAAGCACAGAGGCTAAGCACAGGATTCATGCAGGATGACTTTACACGTTTCATCTAGCCTCTGGGATCAGCAGAGCCACAGAGACGCTTCTTGGGCACAACTTGTCTGACCTTTCTCAGGTATGTAAATGAGCTGAGACATGCCACAGTGCCTGTATCCCCATCAGTGGTAAAGGGAATCCAAATAATTTTCTCATATGTAGATGCTTTTACTGTAGAGGGCTGAACTCACAAAGGTCTTTCCCAGCAAAAACATCTGCTTAAGGGTACTGGGGAATAGGGGTTGGATCAGGAGCTGGGCCCCTGGTCTCCCAGAAACCAAAATAGTAGCTCTGAATTTATAGCTGTCCTTCTCTGTTTATAGTTCCTCATGTTTGTGACATTGATTTCTATATCCACAGTGAATTAGTCTGTTTATGCATTTATTTCTAATAGAGTACTCACTGATAACCAGGTTCAGGGAATCAGGAAATGCACATCTGTGTCTTAGCAACAGAAAACATTGCTAAATTGAAAAATGGCCACCAACAACCTCACGCTGATGTCCTTCCACTGGTTCAGGAGAAATGAATGTTTTTAAAATCAGTTCAGATTTGTGAAATGTCACATTTAAAAAAATATAATAATAACTGCTGATCTAACTTTCTGGATAGCTTGATTTTTATTTTTCATCGTCTTCCATCTTCCCATGCTACCTTACAACCTTCCTTCTTGACTTGGTTTTACATGTCTGGCTTTCTGAGTGTGGACTTTGGGGATTACCAGTATCTTTCCCAAGATATGTGTCTTTTGCTGCCTTCCTCCCATTGCAATTACAGGATACATTCTACAAACTGAATTGTTGGGTCTTTATATGCTCTGTCTGTAACAAAGTGACCCAGATTTCCTCAACTCTTTCTTTTTTTTCCATTTTAACAGCTCACTTCACAGCCCGCGTGTCCCATTTTGCCTTCTATCACACAACAACCAACATTTTGATTTCTTTAGTGTATTTATGTTTCCATGGTGAAGAGAACATTATAATTTTTTCTTCAAAGCTTACCAGCTTTGAATGGTATAAACCACAGATTAACATTTTCTGTCTTGAATCCTTTGCATTTAAGCTAAATACATTTTAAAACCAGGTGATTAGTAGATGTCTGCACTTCAAGGCCAAATAAACTGGTCTGACTTCCAGAAAATTTCACCTAGCTACCCTTAACCTGGGTTCAACATCTTGTCCTGGTACTAGGACCAGTCTTGTTTAACATCTTTGTTGGTGACATGGACAGTGGGATTGAGTGCACCCTCAGCAAGTTTGTGGACGACACCAAGCTGTGTGGTGTGGTCGACACACTGGAGGGAAGGGATGCCATCCAGAGGGACCTTGACAGGCTTGAGAGGTTGGCCCATGCCAACCTTATGAAGTTCAACAAGGCCAAGTGCAAGGTCCTGCACCTGGGTTGAGGCAACCCCAAACACAAATACAGGCTGGGTAATGAGTGGATTGAGGGCAGTCCTGCAGAGAAAGACTTAGGGGTGCTGGTTGATGAAAAACTCAACTTGAGACAGCCATGTGCAAGTGCAGCCCAGAAAGCCAACTGTATCCTGGGCTGCATCAAAAGAANGCCTAAAGACTCTCTTCCAGAAAGGCACCTGGGTTTGAGATAAAGGATTCACCTCTTCATGTGGTAGTTTGGTCAAATAATTAATCGTGATCTTAAAATATCACACATTACTTCTCATACAAATTTTTCCAGATTTAACTCCCAGATATTGATTCATGTTTGGTTTCTGCTTGATTAAAGTACACAAGGTACTTAAAATAAAACAGTATTCAATCTTCCCTTTGACTGGCTAAACATACAGAGCTCTTTAAGTCTCTTCCTTGATGCTCTTCCTGATCTGAATCAGGGAAACGAATTACGCTGGACTCAGTGTGCTACAGGGGAAACACTGGGAGCATATCTTGCACTAAACATTATGCTTCATCAAGGCTTGGGAGAGAAGGAGAAAGAAGACGGGAAGGGAGACTAGGCAGGGCAGGAGACAGAGAGTTCCTTAGCCAAGCTGCAAAGAAAATTATCTAGGGATGAAACGAGGACTGTGTATATGCCACAGCTCTATAGTTACTTACCTGCTGTTCTGAAAGCGGTATGGGACAGCGACTGTCTATAACGTAACTAGTCTCTAACTTTCTGCATCAGCTAAGGGTTTGACTCTAGTGGGTCCAGAAACTCACCTGGCAGGAACAGGATTCAGATTTCTCTGCAAACTTGGCCAAGTAATCAGATAAAAGCAATTGCTCTTCATTGTAATGTGCTTTAGCTAGAATAAAAAGTCTTCTAGGGAGAAAAATAAAATAGTTTTTATTTCATTCTCTCAGAAGGAATGTTTTGTCAGTCGTGTATCAAAAGCATAAAACCTATCTGGAAGAGTATTAAATCTCTGCCTGTACTCTCATACCACAACAGTTGCATATAAAAATGTAGTAAGCTGAAAACATTATCTTATTTCTATATATGTTGGCATTTTTCCCCTGCTTGAGTATTTTGCTTCATGGGATTTTTTAATATATATATGGGGTTTATATTCTGCTTAAACAGGTAAAATTATTACCTATTTTTAGCTTTTAAAAAATTGTACAGAGAGCCCAAAGTTAAGGACAAGATTCATGGACAGCATACATGCAGTTCCCAAAGATGATTATAAAAGATCACGCCAAGGAAAGTATATTAGGGTGAGCAGGCCCAAGTTACAGGTTTAAGATCATAATATTAATTTTTAAATACCACATTGCCTCATCTGAAATAGTTTGTGTGTGGTTAGTTCTGTGTCCTTGTAGAATTCTAAAGCAAAACCAAAAATGAGTGTTTTGAACCTAGACAAACACCTTGAAGCGTATGAGATTTTCCCAAGCTGGGCCAACTTGTTTTTTCAGGGCTGTATAGTAAGCCAGCTGCACCACATGAAATGTATAAATACATGGAAAAAAGTAAATATCACCGAGTGTTTGATGTGATAATCTATCCTTCTTGACTGTTGTGAACACTTCCTATGTCTTGCGTTTTCTTAAAGTAGTGTTTGATACATTTACCATAAGCCCAGTGATTCAGATCTTGAGCGGTAAAGAGCTCTTTACTCCCAGCTGTAGGTAAAAAGGGAAAGAACAAGCACAGGACTGCTGTTTACCTAAATATAAGCACAGAGATGTTTCAGAGAGGAGAGATCTCTTGCTATTACATAGTGGCAAACAGGGGAAGTTGTGCAGCTCCCATTTCCATAGAGCTGCTAGCCAAGGTTTCTCCTGCTGCATAGCACAATGTTTGCTCAGCATATGCTCACCCGCAGCAGATGAATCAATACTATGGTTTGCCATTTCCAAAAACATCACCTTGCATCCTTCTCTCACCTCCTCTATTTTTTGCTGCACCCCATCCCTACTCCTGCCTTCACGGTCCTGACCCTTCCTTTGTGCTCTTCAGTCACTGCCATGAACGAACTTGGCTTCTTCAGTTAGCAAACAGCTACACTTTTCTTTCTTTTTGATAGGTTATTTTTCTGCCTGATCAAGGAACTGCAAAGTGAGTCCACTGGAGTTGATGCATGCCTTGTTATGAGGATGGGCTCCTGGCTCCTCTTCCCTAGAGAGCAGTCATATCCCACTGTCTCTTAACACTGCAGCAAGCAAAAATTCACAGAGTAACAGGGCATTGCCTGCTGGGCCTGCAGTCGGCCATAGAATGTGGAAATAGTTGCCTGAGGATTTTAGAAAAGCACTGGCACTTTCTCCTGTGGTGTCTGCTTCACCAAAGGCTCTCCATTTTGGCTATCAAGTAAAATGTGTCACAGCATGCTTGCCCTTGGGGACTCAGAAGCAGCACAATAGCTCTTGCAGCCAGGAGTTTGGAGGAGAAAGGTGTTCTTTGCTCCCCTTGCTGGTGAATGAAGGGAAAGCCAGAATGTAGAGACACACAGGCAAACTTCAGACAAATTGGGAAATCATCACAGCTAGAAGTGAGATCCCAATGGACTACAGTGGGTTCCAAAAATCTTCTAGGATGGAACAGTTTCTTTCTAAGCAATGGGGAGCCCATGCAAGCTTCCTACACACTCTGAGCACCGGGAGAACTGATCACTGGGAAGGTGGACACGAGCGACAAAGGTCCTTCTGGGCACTGATGCGTGGAAGATGGGAATATGCACATGGATGATGTGTGGAAGTTGCATTCATCTATTGAGCACCTACACAGGGAAAGTGTGAAATTAAGTTAACAGACTGCTGCTAAAGATGGCCCAGGGAAGCCTGTTAATAATTCATACAGAGTGTGGCTACTCTTTCCCAAGCTGATACTGTGTTCCCATTTCTTAAAAGCTTTTTTGACTTGTTTTGTGCTCAGGCTTGTGAAAGGTGAAGAGCTGCTTATTTAGGACACAGTAGGAGCAGTATTATCTACCTGCAAGGCTCAGCTGCAGGATCCTTAGGAAGGATCCTCATTTCTTACATGGTCAGGTGCTGCCTCCCACAATTTGCTGAGGATTTTTGATACCAGATCAGACAGACGTCTGTTGGCTGTAGAGAGTCATACCCTTAGGAAAATAATAGACCAATGATTCCTGAGGAATCATCAAGCCTTCATTTCTGCTTTCCTTTGCTGAATTCTTAAGAGAGGAAAATCTAGAGGAAAATTATGATAATATTAATTTCTGCCCAGTAAAGTTTGATACAGTGCTTTACAAACTTTACACAGCATTTCAGGACTGGTAGATACTCTGCTGCTGCTATCTGAGGAAATTTAGGATTCCTTCATTATTTTAGGCTACTTTTATGTAATGCTTCATGATACCTGTTATTTGGCAACAAAAGACCAGGTGATAAATTCATATCCACCAACATGACTATTAAAGTGAAAAGTGTAATGCTCCTTTGGATATGACATATGTGTACCGACTAAATTCAACAGCTCAAACACCTTCCTTCAGTGCTAGCTCTGCTCTGTTCCAGTTGGCTCCTTCAGTACAGTTTTGCAATACGCCAGATATTTCATTTACAGCACAGAGGTGTATGCCTGAACATATTTGCAGACCAGGAGGGGATTTTGGCTGGAGAGATTTTTTTTGGAACAGGGAGTTAGAAAAATCCTGTGTGGAGTTGGCAACAGTGGCTTGGTATGGGTTAAGGTGCCAATTCAGCCATGCTTACACTCTGATGGGTGGCAGGCAAGTGTTTTGCTGAGTGGGTTCCTGGGTCACTTCTGAATTTAGCCGTGCTTGTGAAGCGACAGTGTGTCTCCTGTGCAGATTTAGTGTATGCATGCAGGTTGGTAAATGTATAAAACAAAGCATTTTGATTGAAGTGGAAGTGCCAGGATGAGAAAGGACTGTGTTTTTCAGAAACAATTTTTGTAGCTGTCCTGGATATTCCTGTTTTTTTTTTCCTTAAACAGTATAGGAAGTGAGAGGAGAGAATGACATCTTTTTAATTGAAGTTAAGTTCAGCTTGTGGATTAAATGCTGGCCTACATTTCAGCTTTTACAGCAGGTTTGAGAAGTCTGTATCCCATGCTATTAAAAGTGACTGAATCTTGGAAGTTTATCTCAATTTCACATAAATTTGAATAACTCAGAAATTTAACTCAAGTTACAAGAAAAATTTTAAGAGATTTTGGATTTATGGGCAGTTCTGTTTATAGAGTTTCTTCCAGGCAAATTCCACATACACTCAGAAAATAGTTTAAATTGCTCAACTTCATTTTGTCAGTATTTTTAAAGAGATTGTCCTCCCCTTTTTTCCTGAATAATAATTGTATTACAGTAGAGAGAAACCTCAGCTGAGGATATGTGAACCCACAAGTAGAGCAGTAGTGTCTAAGCTTCAGATCTAGATTTTTGTCCTGGCTCATATACAGAACCAAGATCTGGATTCGTATCTCATGCTATCCAGAATTCCTTATTTATGGTTTCGATTTGGGCTGAAGTTCAGTTTTACAAGAGCAAGAAGTGAACTAAAGCATGGAAGTGAATCATTACTGAAATTAACTTACAGTAAGCCATTACTAACTTCTTCAGTGAACACAGTAAAAAAAAAAAGATATAATTTAAACTACCACTACTTTCCCCCTTCTTTTCTCCATCACATTTCAATATTATTCTCTCATAATATCTCTAAGGTTATAGTTGGCTGAAAAAAAAATATTTGGCAAGCATAGCCATATGCTTTTCATCAATATTTTATTTTGAAACATGGTGAAGATTTGTGTTGCATGATGAAAAATGTCTCTCTCTAAACATCATTTTCTAATGGGCTTTTTTATGTCCCATAAAATGTGTTAATTTTTACTTGTCCTCTGCTGTCAATGAAACAAACTATTATTTCTTTCTGTAGAACCAAACTCCAAACAAGAATGTCTGGAATATCAAGAGTAATGACGTACAAAGTCCCTTCTGGCCCAAGTTTCTATTGAAAAATAATTGGATGAATTGGTGATGCTTACATTTCATCTAGTCTGCCACTGTGAGTAATTCCATGGTGCCTTCTTGGCCAAAGCTCTGCCATTTGAGCACTTGCTGAAAATCTATTTGGATAGACTCGATGTAGGAATATGTCAGCTGCAGAGTAAGAATGAAAGTGCTTTGGAATAGCATTGCTTATATTGTCATAGCATCTAACACTGTGCAAATGACATACTGATTGTGACTTCAAATCTCTGCCACTGTGTAAATAATAAACAATGAGGATGCTGACCATAAAAGTAAAGCTGGCCTGGATACAAATTGTAACGTGACAACGGTGGAATAGGCCCTTGTGTGGTGTAAATTATTACAGTACCACGTGATGTCAGTGGAGCTACAATTTACCCAAAGAACTGCCTCTTTGCCTTGCCAAGAAATCATGATATGGGCTGTCACCTCTCAGAATGGATTAATGAACCAGAACAAAATAGATGCGATCTTGCCAATGCTCTTATTTGGATCACAATTTGCTACAATTTTTTAATAGGAAACAATTAATAGAAAAAGAAGATACTTTTTTTCTTCTAAATCTCTCAGACAGTAATTCTAAAACATGTATGTGCTGGTTTTGTCTTTTGGTTCATTTGATTTCCAGTGACTTTTTCTTCTGTTCCTTTTCCCTGTCTTATTGTTGCTGGATTCTGAAAAGGTTTTTCAGATGTTCCTGGAGTTTTAGATCATCAATGGAGAAAAAGATGTGGAAGAGGACTGTGAGACAGATGTACTAAAAAGGGAGCCAGGGTGAGATGAAACCAGAGTGGGGCTGGCTGCTGCTGCGAGGTGGGAACTCTGGTGGGGTTGCTACCCTGAGCCACTCTGCACAGCCAGATCTTGTGCTGATTTCTGCCGAGTCTTGAGAGTGCAGGTTGCAAGCAGAGGAAATCGTAAACAAGGAGAGAGTAAATGTGGAGATTTTCCTGAAGCCAGCATTCAACCAGCAGTTCTTCAGACATCCTCACTGCATAATGAAGTGAGAAGGTGAACTTTAGAAGGAGGGGCTAGCCTCTTCCTCCTGCTGTTTGGGAGGTTAAAGTGAAGAACAATTTGTTAAATGGAATCACCTCATTGCTTCCTCTTGTCTTATTGAGCAGGCACTTCTATGTGAATATTTACATTTGAACAAACCTTTTCTTTTGGTAGCTCCAAGTTTGTTTACTTTTTAACAAACCCTCCTCTAATGAAGTATCACATGGCGACATGTACATCTGTCAGCCAGTGAACTCACCCATTAAGGGCTGTGAGGCATGAAGCTTTGCCTATTCATGCCTAATGTGTGCATGCATAGGCTGATAGACATAGACTGTGGTATGTGCTAGTGCTTATTCAGGGCGGGCTGAAAAGGTGGTGTCTTGACTTCACCCTGGCAGTGGGGTAACTGTTGAGAGGGAAGCAGGAGGACTGGAAAAGATAAGTGTCGTCTAGAGTGAAGCGTTCTCAGACAGCCCCATGACTTCATATGAACTTGTCACACGCAGAGTCATTATTTTGGACAGAAACACAGCCAAGAAAAAGTTGTGGTCTAAGCACTAGACACTACTCCAATGCACACAAACTTTTCTCGTAACCCAAATAAATGAATATATGAAAACAAAGCACACACAAAAATTGTAAATCCCAATGATTCAGACTGGTTAGCGCAGGAACTAGAATATCTCAGATTAGTTTATGGCGCTCCTCATCATGCATATGAATTCAAAGGATCTTCCTGTTCTGATAATGAGGAACTACTAACATAGAGGACTCCCATTCCATGCAACTTCAAGTGCAACTGCATTACTTCATGGGTGCTGTCTTTTGTACTGGAAAAGACTTTCTCCCTGCCAGTGGTTTATGGACACCTTTCAGATGCTAATCTGTGAAGTAGCATGGGATCTTCCTGAGATCTCATGAGTAATGGGTTTCTGCAAGGGCTTGAGGGACTGGGTATCAAAACAGGGTAGCTGCCATGGGCTGGCTGACTTGGTGCTGTGGTGATCTTCTCCTAGAGGAGGGCATAGTCCTGTTGTTAGAAGACAGAGTGTAGAAGAATGTGTAGAAGAATGTGTAAAGGTAAAACCCAGGTGGCTGAAGTTGTACACTATTCATGAGAGCTGTAAAGAATTGGGGTAGTGTCTCTTGACATGGAATGAATAAAGAAGCTGAAAATGTGATTTTGGGGTGGGGAAAGAGCTTGTAACAATGATGTTGTAAAAACAGCTCACCTAAAGTGTACCTTGATGAAGTTCAGTTTTGTTTTTTGTAAAACTAAAGATGATCTTACAAAAACAAGTGCTTGTTGAGGTTGCTGTTGTATGGAATTGGCTTGTGATGTTTTTCTAGCAGCCTCTCTTCACTGTCATCAGAGTGCAATTTCTCTAGAGTCGCTGTGGGATGCAACAGATTTCTTGGAAAAGAAGGCTGTGTTGACACCCACAGGCTAGTAATGTTTTCACAAGAAGGAACATGACTTTACATTTGACTCTCTTGAAAAGAGATTAGCAACACTGTGATTTATAAAAATTGCCAGGGTTTGAGGTTGTTTTTTTCCCCTCCTCTTTCTGAATCTAAGCTCCAGCAGGTAGGTGTTAAGTGAGTGAAGCATTTCTGGCAAGATTTATGTGCCCATACAGTAGAATGGGAGTGAAATCTGACAGTCTAAAGGAGGGGGAGCAACTGACAAATAGAGGGGGCAGAAAAGGCAGATTGGCTTGGAATTTTTCTTTCCTGTTCCTTTGCAGTCAAAACCCTTTGAGACTCTTCACTCTTTGGTTGAAAATCTCATTTGCGCAACATTTCCCTTCCCTGTTCTTTTGTTCTAGCAGTCAACAAGGGTCCTCAGCATGTATGTGGAAAGCAGGCATGGCCAAGGCTAAAACTCCTTGAAATAATGTCTTTTCTAGAAATAGATGACAAGCATTTTACTTAGAAATGAGATCTCTTCAATGATGAAGTTCTCTTAGAAGAAATAAGCTCTTTCTTACTATGGAGTCTCACAGTTAAGTAAACAGTGCTAGAAGAAAGTGTGTGCTCATACAGTAGGGTATTCCAGCCTGAATAGAAACTAAAGCCTTTGCTTTCCAGAAATATGTATACCATCCTGTTTGGCTGTTTTGATCAAATGGGTGCTTGCAGCCAGGCTGGACAGCACATGGTTGCTCTTGTAGGACCATGGTGGTTAGCAGTTCCAGAAGTTCTTGGCTGTTAGATATAAAGCAGCCTATAGTTTGTAAGATGCCCAGGCTCAACTCATGATGAATAACAAATTACAAAACCAAAACGAATGGGAATAGTTCCATTAGCCCCATGATTTCTACCAAGTAATACTATAGGAATATAAAATAGGGGTGTAGTTCAGATGATAATGGCATTGCTTTTAGTGCACAAAAGCACATTTTCAAAGAAACAGAAATACAGATGCAAAATAAACTACTGAACATATATCTAAATATTGGAATTTGATCTTAAGTAAATATCTCAAGCCACTTCCAAATGACATTCATTCTGAGTCATGGATGGAAAATAAAGAAAAAAGGGTCACACTTGTCAGTTAAGTCTTCTTTAGCCCATAAAAACATAGACACATGGGTAATGAGCTATATTTTATCTGTAGCAAAATCCAAATGTGCAATTGTGCCTATTTGCCTAAACAAATTTGGAGTGTCCATCAACCACAGAAACCCATCACCTCACTCATCAGAAATATAAGAACCACGAGGCACTTAAGAGGAAACACTTTCACTAATGTCTCTTTTCTGATGGAAGTATATGACAAAGAAATTTCCCACCACTCCTAAGAAAAACCCTGCACATTGACTACAACCTGTAGGTTAGTAAGGCAAATGGGGTGACCAGTTGTTCAGAACTACTGTTGGTAAAAACAGTAAGTACAACTGATACGGAATATTTTTTAATTCTCCTGTTCTGTGAAAACTTTTAATATTTTAAAAACATCCTGCTCCTGAGTGGGAAAAAACAGAGACCTTCTGAAGTTTCTCAGGAAAATGAGAAAGTAAAAAAAAACAAACTGTGGATTTCCTAAGATGCCAGTCACCTAGGGATTAAGCACTAGAATGAAACAGAGAAGCTATAAGGACCAAGTCCTTGTGCTACTGACTGGTCACTTAATAAAACAGCATAGATGAGAGGCCATGAACTTGCTTTGTCCTAAGAGATGACAGTTGCTGTGGCACTGTGTAGGATATAGGAACCAGATTCAGGTCCCTATTTTGCCAAAAAGCCTGGTTTTGCTATGTCAGTGACCTAATCGCTAGTGTCTTGGCTAAGCTGAGCTGTTCTCTTTCTTTGGATGCAAGTGATTTTTCTGATGAAAGCCTAAGCAAAACTGGTGTGTTTCTAAAAAGATTTATGTTTTAACAAATCAACATCTTCCAATAAAAAAGTGTGCATCACTGGAAAATTCTCAGCTAGCTCTACTGAGAAGAAAAATTTTGTTTTACAGATGGAGTTAATAATAGTTTATAAGCTAAAGTGAAAAGGATTTTGGGTGAGCTTCCTAAAGAGGAAGTGAGTCAGTGTCTCGGCAGGAAAGTGTTCCAGATAGGCAGGGCTGGAAAAGTTACAAAACAATCCCCAACTGCGTGGAGTCACAGGGAGTGGACAAGAGATTATGGCATCCCAGATTGCAGAAAGCTGGTAATTAGTAGGGAGCTTTGCATACCCCTCAGCCCATGTGTCTTGAGGTATGGTCTTCTCCCATCTCACAAGCTCAGAGCAGCTGAACTGAGTCATCCCAGGGAAGGCGTAATAACTAAGGAAGAAGCAGGTGTTGCAGATGGGTGGGTGATTCAGTGGATGGTGTTATTCCTACCGAGTCAATGCTGAAGCAGTTTGTAAGCAGGAAACTGGGGACACTGTGTGGCTAGAAGATCTGCTTTCTAAATCCAGTGACATTCAAGGAGTTTGCGGTTCCATCAGTATGCTTCCCACAGGGTAGGTTGTCTTCAGTTGTTCTTGGGCGCAGCATTTTTAAAAGCAAAAACTAGGGAGGCATTTTGAGGTGACTTTCAATGGGATTTACAGTCTTGAAAGTCCAAGTAATTTTTGATCATGGACTGGTAGTTCCACTTTAGGAAGGCATTTTTTGAAAACTAAAGTCCTATATTCTTGTGACTGACTTCACAGTACTCCCACTGGTTCCTGGTGGGTCTGGGTTGGGCCGTTATGTGAAATTCTTTTATAATGAGAGCTATGTATGTTTTATATTCTGCAGGGCACCAGGAATGGTGCTGGCACTCATCAGGTGCATTTAATGACCACAAAAAGCAAGTTTCTCCATGGTCATCATGTCCTTTGAGGTACCAATGCTCTTATAGAAGAAAGGTGGAGCTGCTGCACCTTCTCTGACTTGCTTAATTCATTGCAAAAATAAGAACAAATTTTAGAGAACATGTCCTGTAATATCCATTATCAATTATGTGATTACAAGGCCCATATGACTTGCCTTCTGCTGTTTCAAAGCTCTCTAGTAATTTAACCTTTCAAAGCAGAGAAAATATCTTGCTTTCTCTCTGTATGTGTGTACTGACACACACGGAGGTCAAAAATGCATACATTGTACCACACAGAGAAAGAGGTTTAGGTTGTAGAAGCCACTGCTGTTTCCCCTGTGCTTTTTGCATTTGGGTGGCTCTTTCCTCATGCTGGAAGCATTACAGATTTGGAAGGTGGGTTACTTTTTCTTCCATTTTTCGGTAATTCAGCACTCAGAACCTCTTCGTTGTCCTTTTATTCCATTACTTTTCCACTTGGTCCTTTAAAATTTCATAGCATCTTTCCCTTCAGTAAACAAGTGGAAAAATGACAATACAATTTCTGAATCCTGTGAGAACAGCCATAAGCTCTGGTCCATATGGTGCCTGGGAGGACATCTCTGAAATGTGATGACATGGTCCTAAGATTTGGGTTGGCAGAGGTGGCCTTCCAATTTCTGGTGTAGGGAGCAGTTTCTGGGGAGACCATACTTTCTGAGGACTTGCAGTCAACTTCGAATGGGTAATCAACCATTCCCTCCAGTCTGAGGAAAATGAACTGAGTGGCTTTCCTTATCTCATGCTTGACATTTGCACTTACTGTTTTCCACTCATTTTACTGAGCACTACCCTTGGGTTTTGTTGGCAGAATTCTTGATCCATTTCTCCTCTGCCACCTCTTCTCCCTTCACTGAGGGTCTGTATGCCCACACTAGCTCAGTGGAGTAAGATTTAGAGAGCAGATTGCAGATTGGCTTCATTTCTTCTGTGCAGTAATGACACATACTTATTGTTGCTTTGTTGTTGGTTTTTTGTTTTGTTTCAGGGTTTTTTTCTTTTTCTAAATAGCTATTTTTGGTCTTAAAGGATTTAATTTTGTTTTTTACTAAGAACAAAATAATCCAACTTGTTATTTGGGGAAAACCCTCATCTCAAGATAAGAGGAGATATCTTGATGTTATGTTTCTTTTAAGAATTTTATAGGGTTTTTTAAAAATACAGTTTCTAGAGTTGGAATGCTATAATATTCAAGCACTGAGATGAATGAATTTGCATCACTACCTTTCTGCTTTCTCTTTGTGTAGGTTAATTTGCTCAACATTATGGAGAAAGTCTGTGTCAAAGCCTGAAATGGAACTGATTCCTCCTGAATGCTGGGCTGGTGCTTTGGCCACAGCACCATCCATCTGCTAATTCAGAAACCACAGCCACATCCAAGACAAGCTGAATAAAAACAATAATTATGAGAGCAACTAGACAAAAGAGGCCACCAGGATTCGGAGTCTTCCCACTATGGCCTTTACCTTTGGCTTCATTATTTTTTATCATAGTCTTTCTTAAAGATAGACCACATTTTTATTTTTAGAGAGGAACTGAAACAAAATCCACCGTATTAGACAGGAATTAAGTTCAGTTACATCTTCCTCATCCCTTTATGAGATGCAAGTTAAATCTTGGATGGGATGCCATCTCCTTCACTTCTTGACCTCTTTCTAAACAAATTCACAGTTGAATGACATGGCTTGAATTCATCTCAATTATTATTCAGAGAACAAAGTGAAGAGTAACAAGTGTTTTAATTAATTTTTCTCCATCCACATCCCAACGCTCTTCCACAGTGAAACCAATAACACAATCTCTGCTTTCACAAAGCTGTCCTATGGTAAAGGTATTCCATACCTGCTTCCTATGAGCTTAGCCCCAGTTTTTTTACTGAACAACTTGATTACCCAGGCATGGTGAATAGAGCTGTGACTGAGTATTAGGAAGGAAAGTAAACTCTAACAAAGTGCTAAATCATTATTTTTAATACCTGTAAAAAGCTCCTGATCCTCCCTGTTTTGATTATAATACTTGTATACATCTTTTTAATATAGGTCATGAACGAAAAGATTCAGGAAAAAAAGGGAGTCTGTACTGTTATTTTTTAGTACATACAAGTCTGCTAGACTTGACAACCTGTTTTTCAGTGTCCTAGCTTACAAGCCTTTTGAATACTGGAAACACTCCTGGAGGGTTGGAAGAGAGCAAATAAGGCACTGATTAAAAAAATACAGAAGAACTAGGTTGATCATTACTACAATTTTTACTTTGAACCACAGTGAGACAAAGAGTAAACAAAAGCTCTACGAGCATTCTGAGCTTGTGAAAAAAAAAAAATGATAGAAATTGTTGTTCACAAGGCAGGGAGCAGCTTTTGGTTTTGTATCTGTAACATCCAGGACAGTGGGACTCTGGCCCTCATCTGCAGCTCCTTAGTGCTGTAACAATGTACATATAAAAAGCTATCTCCTAAACAGGTAATTGTGTCAGGACTGGTGAGAAAGAAATGTCCTCAAAAGCAGGCTATCTCCCTTGTTTCTGTCTCCAGAACTTTGGTCTGTAACCTTTGCTTTTTACCTGGATTCCTCATGGAGGTTCAAAGAAATGGTTCGTATTTCCCAGGTCCTAAAGCAGCTCCTCGTGGGCAGCACAGGGAAGTTGTGATATAGATTTCCAGAGAAGAGGTTTGGTTCTGGGGATAGCCTTGGCAATAAAAACCCGTATTTTAGATACCTGGACTAAGCCAGACTCCAAGACCTTTTCCAGAGTGATGTGTCTGTTCTGGCGTCCTCCTCAAAATGAATGTGACCAACCAGAGAGAGATCAAGGAGGGTGTGTAAAAAGCCTTGGATATGTGGAAAAATATGCTTCACAAAGAGTTGAATCTCCATTTGTTTAGCTTACTGATGAAGTCAGCAGATGGCTTCTCATAGTTTATTAGCTCTTATATAAAGAGAAGGTATTTGATATTGAAAGGTGATGTAAGCAAGGCAGAACTTTTTTTTTCTTGATGAATATTTTTACTTTAAACAGAAGTAACTTGGCTCAGAAGAGTTCATTTACATAAGAAGGAACAGTATTTCCCTTAGAGATATTAAGGGATTGAGTGGATGAAATACTGCAGGAGGTTAGAGTAGATGATCATGGTGGCAAGTCCTGCCCTTGAAACTTGACTGTTTCATAAAACTTCTGGGTGGAGGGATCATAACAGAATGCACCATGGGATTTCAGAGATACTTATAAAATCCTACCTCGGCATCCACTGAATGTGTCTGGAACAAGCACTGTGCTGTCTCACTCATTCAGATTTGGCTCAAGAATGTTAAACTGAGCATGAAGCTAAATGACAATGTAACAGAGAATAGGAGGGATGGTTGGTGATGTGGCACAGGTATTTAGGATCTTTACAAGTGATTGTGAACAGAAGATAAACACACTTCTTAATTGTAGTGTGCCACACTCAAAGAGAAATCAAATGTTATTGCAGAATAACGTCATCTGAAGGCAGAAAATAACCCTCTTGTACTACTTTCAAATGTTACTTCAAAACTTGCAGTCAGAATGTTATAGGACTTCAGGTTTCAATACTTGTGTTAAGCCATGTTGTTCAAAAAAACACTTTCAAGGTGAAGCTTGAGCAGGTTTTTGAAGATCCTTATAGGATGTAGTCACCTGTGGTGGGAGGCAGACAGGAATGGTGATTCAAGATATCTTTTCCTACTCCATACCTCTAAAATGTAAAAACTGAATAAAAAAGATTGTTGCACAAGGAGGCAGCAACCAGATATAAAGATGTGCCAAAATCCAAGGTTTTGCAGGAATTGTAGTTAATCTGTGTTCCTACATCTTCTCCATGTCTGTGTAAATTTGAGTTACAACTTGCACGCTGAGCGGCACTGTGGCTTCACAATGTCCCCTAGTCAAAAGGAGCTCAGCAGGATGGACCCATCGGCAGTGCAATGCTGTCATCACATTGTGCCTACTGACTACCCATCAAACACCATATTGATCCCTCTTACCATCCTGACGTCACTGTAACATGCTTGCACTGAAACATCATAGAACACTTCGGGTTGAAGGGACCGTGTTACAGAGCGATTGTTGGGGTCCAAGGTCACGTCACTGACTAGTACTACTGCTGCCAGGTCTTTTATCAATTTAAAAGCGAAAACCCATGCATTAAGATATATCATTTCAAATGAAGTCTCAGAATACTGCACTAATTATTTTCCACAACTCCCAGAGTTATGAAATTTCTGCTTTGAAGGAAATCTGAAAGTCCTTTTGTTTGAAATAACAATTTCAAATGGTGAAATTCCCTTCGGTTTTCAGCCAGCTCAACAGGGCTACAGCCCTGGCTCAGAGAAAGGGAAAGACATGCCACCTTGAGAAGTGAGACTGATCTTACACTACTCTTTCTCTTCCACTGGCATTTTCTTATCTAGCCCTGAGGATTTTTGCAAATGAAGGAGAGACAGGCCTTCACTGCAATGTCCCAGTGTCTACATTTAGCCTGTATCCAGGGCTAAAATATAGCAGTCAATCTGCCATGACTGCTGTCCATGACCTCTCCCCAGCCAAGGAAGGGGATCAGGAAAAGAAGATGAGACCTGAAGCTTGAAATGAAAATGGATTTAATCAACAGCCAAATTAATACCAATGCCAGTAGAAAGCAAACAAAGTTACACTCAGCCCAGCAAAAGTATGGTGGTTGCAATAAACAAGAAAACAGTCCTTAGAAGCAGTTAGAGAAGCAGAATCAGGAAACCCCAAATAGTCCTTTATACTGAGCATGACATTTATGGTATGGCACACACCTGTGAGTCAACTTGGCTCTGCTGCCCTGGCTGACTCCAAACTGCTAATGGCCTACAGACCATGGCAGGCCTAGGATTCTGTCCCAGTGAAACCAGGACAACCAGTTCCCCAGTTCTGTATTCATAAGTCCATATGCTGTCCAGTGGCTGCATGTAGTATTTCCCTCATCCAAGCAGGAAAAACAACATTCAGGATGTTGCCAGTGTGTTTCCAGGGGGATGCTGGTTTGATGCTGATATTCAGAGACAAATATTTATTTGGGGCAATCCTGTTTATTTATCCTACGCTGTTTTTCTTCCTGGACCAGTGGGAACAAACAACAAGTTGATTTCCTTGTTGGGAAATGATGGTTGGGCTTTTCAGTAAGTTCTCTGTCCAAAAGAAGTTTTGGGTCCTGGTTTCTACCCAGGGCCACACTCTTTTGTTGTATAATTTCTTTCTCCTTACTTTCACTCTCTGGATGATTTTAATAGAGCTGCAGCCAACACAGGGGCATAACCCAACACATGTGGTCAATGGCTTGGGGATGGTTTTGATTGTGTCAGCCATCCTCAAATGGGAGGGATGCTGGAGGGTGCAAAGAAAGAAAATTGTTTCTTTATTGAATGTATAGTACTTAGTCCACCATCAGCTTTTACCAAGTCTGTGATTTATAGCAGTTATTACCAGCCCCTCTTGGTGCATACCTTTGCATAACTTCTATGTACTATTCAGTTACAGAGTATTGGTCAAAATGGTCGAATGGACTATTACCATTAAACATCAGACACTTTATACTAGAAAAATGTGATGCTCTTCAGTTTAGACAGAGGCACACATGTATGCATATGCAAAGGAAAGGGCTAATGTTTATTTTTTTAATGTAAAGCCTGTATTATTCAGGACTCATAGAGGAAAAAAGTCCAGCAAAATAAAAGTTACTGTGTAAATAGAGCTGGGAGAGGAAAAAAAGCCATCTTGAAAAAAGCATGACGTTTACATGGCACATTTTGGAAAAGTTCTGTGTGTTTTCCAGATAGTTTTAGTTGTAACAGGACAGCTGGTTGTTAAACCGTATGGATGGAAGGTTAAAAGATGACAGATTATGGCTTTGTCTACCATTTAGCACATGAAATCAAGGAGAGGAGGAATTTAACAAGCGTGAGAGTGTTGTCAAAGCTACCACTGAACAGTGGTTGCACTAATGTTCGGAGAGCCAGCCACACACTGCAGCAATGGCACCTGGTTTTGCTACGTGTGTCTTTCCTGAAGCAGTCCCTTGATGAAAACAGGAGTGTTTGTGCTTGGCCTGTTCAGAGCCCACCAGCACAGCGGCAGTGGGAATGGTCCCTGGAAGAAGCAGTAGGTTTGTGGGTGAGTAGGGTACTATGAATGCTCAAAGGATCTGTGATTTAAGGGTTGAAGTGCTTCAGTGCTTTAGGGAGTGGATATGACTGTAGGCAGAAAAAGTAGCAAAAGAAGAGCTGAGAAAGCACCAAACAGAATTTTTCAAAACCGCCGTTTTACCCCACCTTTGTTAAAAATTCAAACAAATACCCACCAGCTGAAAAAGTATATTGAATAATTGGACTTCAGATACTGTGCCAACAAAACACACATGGGCTGTGGTGATAAAAGGTTTTCTCCCAGTGGAACAAATCACTTATCAAGCTACGATACAAAGTAAGGAAACATTTCAGTACAAGTGAACTTTAGCTTCACAATAGCTGCAATAAGGGAAAGCTGACTTTCTGCTGCCTTATTTGGAGGAGAACTATCCAGATCTACCCACAGCCTTTACTTATCTGCTATTGTGTAATTTTTAATGTCATATTTGCTTATACGTGCCCCATAATTAATATTTTCCACTAGAGACATGTACAGATACTATTTTGCAGCCTCAGATGTTTCCTTCAAAATTTCTTCTCCCTCTTTTCTCAGCCACTTTGCCTCTCACTTTCTTTTCATATCTTGACTATTTCCTCTCTTTCATTCATTATCATATTATTTCTTCCCTTTCTTTTGTCTCTTTCTTTCCTTTCTCATCTTTCATATTCTGAGTCTGACACAAAGCCCATAGACTGTCATTTTCTCTTTTAGTCTCTGTTTCCTCCTCAATAATGTTTCCATCAAACATTTGAGGAGTGGAAAATTTGGAAAAGCTTTTTAATTTATCCTGAGATCTCTATTCTTTTTTATGTCATTTCTCCACCAGAGGAGACTAGCAGCTTGCCCAGGAGAGGTTATTAGAGCTGCATCTGTACTGTGGTTTGGGGTGCCAGGGACTGGAACGAGACATGTAGTTGCAATGTAGAGTAGTGGTCAACAATGGCACCTACAGTTTTTGTTATCCTAATGGAAAAAGAAAGTTGAGATTCCCCTAAGAATTTTGAATTAGTAAAACATTACAAAAAAAGGATGTTTGTAACAGTGGCATAACAGGGAGAGAAAGACAAGTATGGAGAAGTGCTGCATCAAACTCCCATGCCACTGTTGGTGGAGCTTGGCTGTGACCCAGGACTTAGTGCCCAGACCCTCACTGGTGCAGGGATGTCTGAGCTGCTGGTGAGCGCAAGGGCCAGGCAGTCTGGGCAGGGATGGACGTGCACAAGCTAAGCTTGCCTTGAAGGCACCTCACTGTGGGTGCCAGCTGACCTGGCCCACTACTTATCCTCCTTTCTGTCTCATTGTGAGGTTGAGAACAGTTTCCAAGAACTGTTTCTAGCAGCTGTTTCTGCCTATTGTTGATGATGGGTTTTTTCTCCAGCATAGATAGTCTTAAAATATGGATATTTAATTCTAATTAAATGAGAATTTAATGTGAAAAAAAGAAAGGAAAAACAAAACAGTCCCCCCAAACCCCTCAGAAGATACCACACCGGCATTATTTAGAGCCTTTCTTCACATTTAGTCTGGTTTTGTTTGTTTGTTTGTTTTTACAAATACTAGAGAAATAAAGGGAATCTCCAAATTCCACCTGAGGAGGACATACTTTTGATGTTCAACACATGTTTGGAACACATCCACAACTTAATAGGAGGTAAAGCAATCCCAAATGCAGGATCCTGCAGTTGTATTACATAGAGACTATGGGACATGACCTAGCCTCGGCTGAGACTGTTGCAGTTTTTTTCTTTCTTCCCCTTAGCAAAGAAAAAACATAATAAGGGGCAAGGCTATTCCTCCTTATTGGAACCAGCAAGTAGTGCCACATATGACCTTTTGTTACTTTGACATACTACCTTATAAGCTGGTAGCTTTTAGAAATGCAAGGTAGAAAGAATTAATCTCCTGGAACATGATGTAAAGTCATTTAATTATTTTTAAGACATTCTTTGAGAATGACTGGGTTGCTGCTTAAGGTGGGGCACGTGCGTGTGAGTAGAGGTTTGCATTTAACCAAAAAAGGCCTCCCGGGTGTCCTAGTGCTGTTAAAGCAGGCTGTTTCCTGGGCTGGCCTGTAAACTCTGGGCACTTGGAGATCCTGGATGCTTTCCAGCTAGGCTGCCAATTTTCAGACTAGCATGGGTAATTCTCAGGCTCACCCACTCCTACCCATAAGCTGAAGTTTCTATTCCTCTGTCAGCACAGTGCTTTTCTTTGGCTATGTTCCAACCAAGCACCTACAGCACTACTCCAGCCACGCCATTCCAAAAAGGTACAGGCTCCTGAATATTAGGGATGGGTAAGAGATGGATTTTTTTGATCTACAGGGAAAGCAATGGGTTCAAAAAAATTATTCTTTCCTAAAATGGAACAAAGGCACTCAAATTTTCTCTCAAATTTCCTATGAGACCAAAGCAGAGCTTCCCAAACCACCCATAAAACCCTTTTTTAACTGCTCTCAATGCTGTGTTTTGATAAAAACATAATATCTCATTCTTATTCCACCTTGAATTTATTATTTTTCTTGTACTATAAAACAAGAGTAAAACTCCAGTAAACTGTCCTTTCAAAATAAAAAACCCGAAATTTTACTTCCAGAAAGTTCAGGTGAGACCTTCTTGGAAGACTTACCCTAAAAAATTTTGTTTTTCAAAGCAAATTCTCTTTGAATTTGCCCCACTTAGATAAAATCCTTTGTTTTTAACAAATTAGCTTTTTTTTTTTTTTTCTGGTGGGAAAGAAGTTACCATGGATTATTTCCATGCAGCTCTGTCATGGTCTGACCTGTAAAGATACTATGGACGATTTACAAATTAGAGGTAGAAAAGAGAAGTATCTGGACCACAACCTGAACTAGAGTCTCCTTCTGCCTTCTTCTCTCCTAATACACATGCTTCTGCCCTCATCACCTACCAGAATCCTGCCTGACCTGTAATATAGACACAACTGGGGATTAGAGAGTAAGGGCTTCAACCATTGAAAGAAGCTGAAAAGCTATTCTAATCAAATATATATAACATAGTAAAATCTAATTCTACTTTACAGTGACTATGAGATTCAGTGCTCCTCTCCCTCGCTATTATATTTTGCTCTAGAAGCAGCGTTGCCTTCCAGGACGGGATTCAAAGATTGTTGAAGCCAACTGAGAAAATCTGTTAGGCTGAATTTTCCAGTAATTTTGAAATTCCTGACATTTATCATTTTTTTAATTTTGAAGGAGGAAAAACTACTAGCTTATTTATCTTCTTTTCATTACCAATGCCAGTTGTGGTAGTACTGGGTTTTAAACAGAGCTTTAAAAACCTAAATTACAGCAGTAGAGCTGTAAAAAAGCTGTTCTAATTCTGGGAATACAAACATTCAGTTGTCTCTCAAAGTCTGAACTAGAATAAAATGCCTAACCCGCACATCTTTTAAAACCAACTCCTCTGCTCTTCTTATCACCACCTCCTCCAACTTCTACTCCTAAGAGTAAGCTTTGTCACTTTCCTTCTTATACAAAACCTGACCTAAAAGAGAAACAAAGCAGAGTTGTGGGAATAGAGATGTTTCTCCTCCTGTGCTGGGTGGAAGAGTACATAGTGCTGCTTTGTTAGTGAGAGAAAGGTTTTCCATCCATTCTCAGCCAAAGAACTGTGTTCATATTTCAGCTGACCAGACAGGGTTATACGGCTCTCAAAGAGTTTCTGTGGCAATGGATGAAAATATTTGTATCTGGATTTGTCTTCTGCTGTATTTGTCAACACCAAGTAAAGGTCAATGTTTTTCCTTGGTCAGGGAAAGATGTTGTCTAGCTTTACAGCAGTATGAAAGCTGAAAGAAGAAAAGTGAGCAGAAGTTTTGGCAAGTGGTAGATCCTTCAGGATCCAGGAACCATTAACCTATTAGAATGAAATTAATTCTTTTTCTGTCCCCAGGACACTTCAGTCATTCCCATAAGTGTAGATCCTTCCAAGCAACTTGGAGAAAGCTGAATCCTGCTGTCGAAGGAGTGCGTTAACAAAGCACCTCAAAACATCCCTGTTCATGTCTTCAAGCAGCCACTGCAGAGGGAAAGTAATAGTCTAATCAAGCCATAATATGGAGAAAGAAAAGAGAATTGCTACAACTTTTCCTCTTGCTACACCCAGATTTTAATTTCTGGATTTTAGACTCCACTGAAGACTAAACATAGCAACATGGCATTGAAAGAGAGCCTTTCTAAATTTTAGGGAATTTCTAGTCTTGCTTTTAAAGTCTAAAGGAAATATAATGCCTATTCTGCATATCTTCAAAATAAATCAACAAACAAGCATGATTCCTATCCTAGTGTTGTTGGAATGAGAAACTAGATTCATAAAACATTACACTATGGAAATCTAGAGTAAGGGTGCGTTAAATCTGAGTCTTGCCCAGTACATGGATATTTTCCTGTCAGATCCCAGTCTCCACAACCTCTTTTTTACAATATTCTGTTCAGATATAGTTCTCCTACATATTTTGACTAGAAAATGAAGACCCAGTCTGCTTGATTCTGGCAGCATGAAGCAGCAGACATTTAAAAATGCATTTATCATTTCATGGTAGCCATTCCAGGTTGCTTTTTCAGAGTGTTATTGAAAGTAATTTTGAAAATGTAGAACACTAAAATAAGAGGAAGATGGAGACATGACTATCGGTAGACTCTCAGATTTGTTGAAGGAGATCAGGATACTTGAGAGTATATAAAAGTAATTTCTACTAAGAGTAGTTTCACATACAAATTCTTGGGCTTCCTCAACTAATGGAGAAAAGAGCTGTCAAACGGTACATTTTAGGGTTAACAAAGCAATGGCTGTTATTCATGCCCGTTGTTGCATATAAGTGAATACAGAAATAACTCAGCAACAGTTTGAATTGGCATTGGATTTTTAAATCTGGTGGTTCTGATTTTAATTTAACATATCCTGTGGTGCAGTGTGTGAAATATGTACTTAACCCAGATTGTTGTGAGATGAAAGCACACTCGTGTTTATTTTACATTATTTGCTGTAGTTTGTTGAAAGCCAACATTCCTGGGCAGTGAATGCAGTGGGGATGAATCACTTGAACTAGGTGAAGGGTTAGCAGCTGGAAGAAAATGAAAGTTAAATAACTACATTAAATTTCAGCAAAATGAGTTAAAAAATGTAACAGTAGAGAAATCAATATCTTACTTCTGAGACAAGGAGTTATGGCACTTAATTCTATGGGTTACCTACCAGTACTTTTAATGCCAGGAATGTTTAGAGGTAGCTAACATCACACATTTCTTACCTTCAGAACTCAGGTGCTGAAGCAAAGTGAAATACAAATTACTACCAGGAGCTGTAGAGAATGCCTAGAGTAACAGTATAGCACCAGAAAATCAATCCTAATGATTTACTATTCATATCACTGTAGTTTGTAGGAATCTTAATCAAGGACCAGGACATCACCAGATTGAGTATTGAATGGTTAAGGAAAAAAGATGGTCCCTGTTCTAGAAAGCTTAGCACCAAAGCATAGGCAATGGGAAATGATAAAGTAGGCAAAGAGAAGGGATAGCAGAAGGAAATGATGGAACTGCAGCGTTCAGCACATCAGAAATGAAAAGATCTGAAAGAAATTTTCTGAGAGCATCCTGAGAGGCTTTTAATGATGATTTTGGCAGAAGACAAGGGAGTGGCTGTGTGGGTGCTTGTGGTGTGCCCATCTCACGCATGAGGAGTGGTGGGAGAGAATGGGCAAAGGTGCTTGTCTGAAAATCTATCAAGTAGGCAAGTGAGGCTCATATTAAGGGCTAGCTGAGGGCAAAAATTGTATCTGATTAGTTAGTGATGCACTGGGGAACCTTGAGAGCAGAGGGAAGGGGCTTCTGCTGCACATAGCGGAGCAGGGAAACGGGGACAGAGGCAGCAGCAGCAGAGCTGCAGCAGAGCCAGCTCGTAGCAGTGTTTGAGCTGGGTACAAGTTGGATGAGACAGTGTTTGTCAAGGCCAGAAAGAAAAAGAGGTGGGAGTAGCTGAGATTTGAAATGCCAGAAGCCTGAACAGAAATTTTAGCTGAAAGGAGATGAAAGGCCACAGCATAAAGATGGTATCCAGAAAAAAAATAAAATCACTGAGGATGTGAGAAGAAGTCTGAGCCAAAGATGTCTCCTAGGGGTGTCTGTGGGACAGGCAGCATGCTTGTGAGGCCATGTGGTGGTATGTCCCAGGGCTGTCAGCTGAGCAGCAATGTTCCCACCACGCTGGTTTTCAGCTGGGGGTAGATGTCTTTTGGGTGGCATCAGAGAGACAGGCCTCCACTGGATGGAGCAGGGAAGCAGATCTATAAATCTGTAAAACAGGGAAAGGGAATTTGAATTTGTGCTTGTAGATGAGGTTGCACAGAGACAGTATGAAGACACAGAGAGAAGCAGGAGAGATAAGCAGATGCAGAAGTCCCTGGAAAGCTGGATGGGTAAAGAGGAGTATATGCAGAAGGAAGACTCAAGCAAGGAGGAGAAGATAGAGGGCCACCAAGTGAGGATGATGGCTTCATGGGTGCCAGGACAGTGAAAGACAGGTGTTCTCCCTCAGGCTGTGCACAGCTTCTTGTGATTTCACCAGCTGGACTGCAGAGGTCTCTTGCTGGTCTCTGACTTTCTTCCTCTATATCTGCTCTGCTCACTTTGCTCAGGTGTGAACAAATGCCAAAGAGATTGAGGACAGGCTGGGGCATCTTGCATCACCTTTGAGCATTTGGAAGATCAGTATTGCTGAAACCCAGAAGAAGCAGAGGTGCTGAAAGCTGCCCAACTCAGAAAATTAGTCAGGCAGATGCTCTGTGGAGTGCAAAGATGTGAGGCGGAGGAGACAGAAAAATAACAGAGGGTTTCCTTGGGCTAGCTAATATGTGAATTGCACAGCCACAGTGTTCGTCATCACCCTACTGCCCTGATTTCAATGCTCAGAGAAAGTATGGCTAGTCCTTCATCATCCTATTGGTCTGGTCCAAATGGCAAAGACTCAAAGCAAAGTAGTTATTCACCATGAGATTGATTGGGAAAGGACAGTCCCTCTCTAAAAACAATCAAGTTACATTTAATGGAGACTGTATCATGTCTAAGAGCAGTAAGGGCTGGACTCATGTATGAAGAAGATCGTCTTACAGGCCTTCATATGTCTGCATTTAGCGTACATCTTCCATAGCTGTAAGTAATGCAATTTTTTGTTTACCATAGGCTCTTGTCGTTCAAAATCATGGGGATACCTTGCCTGGACAATGCCCTTGCTAAGCCAAGTAAGTGTTTCCTGCTCACTCCTTGCATTACTTCTCTCAATCCTTAGGCTGAGAGACAGTGAGATACCGATGCCTGAATTCCTTAGAGTCCTCTGGATGTGCAAGCTTAAATTCAATGCTCAGGTACCACTTCGAGTTTTGGCGTGACCTGTTCGAGCCACAGGTGCTGATGACGAAACTCTTGCCTCCGTGCCGCCTATCTTCCGCACCCTCAACACTGAAGGAGTCCATAACTCACCCTCAGATTGCTTTAGGCCCTGCTAACAAAGGGGCTGGGCCGTGAACGGCCGGCAGGACTTGTCCGGACGGACAGCCGAGCCCAGCCAGCACCGCGGGGCACCTGCAGGGGCTCAGCCTGGGACAGGGTGGAAAGGATCAGACATTTCCCATTTCTAGCAAAGTCCGGGTCTGTCGGCCATGGGGTGCATCCTCGGTGGGGCCCGGGTGCCGGTGCGGGGGGCAGCGGCAGCGACCGGGGCTGCAGCGCGGAGCAGGGCCGCCCGGGGGAGCGCAGGGACCGCTGCCGCCGCCGCCACCGCCGAGCCGAGCGCCTCGCTCGCANCATAAATTTAAACTTTTCCATTATCGAAGCTCTCAAATATTCCGAGAGAGGTTACAAAATGTGTTTACTTACAAATTTGGAAGTAGCGACAAGACGCAATGCAGTGAATTTGTCATCTGCTCATGACTAGCAGATGGTCTTCCTTCTTTGCAAGCAAACTGCATGAGTCACATCTTGCCTGGTTCGGAGAATCGAACCGAGAAGCTCCCTGGCACCGGGGCGGACAGTGTCGCCCATCGCTGATCATGCCACCTGCCCACACGGCGAATGGGCTCTCTTGTGCTGGGCGGATTGCACAGTGCCTTTTGCAAAGGTTTGTTGTTCCTCCTTCTTCCACGTTAGATTAGTTTGGGCACGCTCCTGTCTATAGAGACTGCTTCACGTGGCTCTCACAGCGCAAAGGGATCTTTAAATGGGAACACATTACATTAACATTTTACAGATGATCTGAAAGAGATAACCGTGAGTTATGCTTAAACAGACTCATTTTTTAGCGCTGGATGAAGCCAAAATGGGAAATGCAAAAAAGGCTTTTGAGACCCTTTTGCCTGTAATCAGTTCTGATGCAGACAGCGCTGTGAAAATCTAGTTCCCTGCACCAAGGCATAGCATGTTGAAGGTGGCTCTATACTGTGCTGTTCAACTAAAATTGTGCAGCACTGCATTGGTTCAGGGGTCTGTGCAGAGCTTGTAGGATTGGAGTTGCTTGTCCTGGTAAACAAACAAGGCTCAATTTTATTGCAGATATGTTAGAGAGTTGTTTTACAAGTGTAAAGTCATCTAACATCTTCTCCTGCCTTCCCTCTCCCGTTCTTGAAACAATTATTTGACCAGCTATAATCATATTCATTTCTCTTGTTAGTTTTCTTTCCTCAGCCATGACACATCCCTTGTTTTGTCTTATCATGTAAATCTGCACAAGTGATTGGTTTTCCTCTATAGCTTTATTTTTTCATGTGTGTGGATTCTTCACAACAGAACAAGAGGAAGCAAGTTTAAATGATACAAAAATGAGATGCTAACAGTGATGGGGAAAATTCAGGGAAGATATCAAACTGAAAATGTTTTGAAATGCTTTTTTGCAAAGTGGCTAGATTTCAAGTCAACAGGCTTTTAAAAAATGAATTCATTTCCAAAACTGTCACTTATTTATATGGCATAATACTTGATCTTCACTGGATGTAAGAGTTTCACTCACTCACACCAGCAATGTGTAAGTTATGCACTTCTGCCAGATGCTCACATGTTTGCACAATGTGAGACACTTGAATTGAGCTCGACTGTCTTTAGGTAGCAGAGTGCATGCGAATAATGTAAGGAAACAGTTCTGGGTTTCCTTGCTTTTCCTTTTCTTCTGAAATGTTTTCTTGCCTGGCTTTCATAGAAGAGTACTCCAGATCAAGGCACTTCTTCTTTTCATAGGCATGAGCAGACAGAATATCCTCTTGTTTCTGAAAGAAATGCTAAAATCCATGGAGGACAGTGAGGAAAGTCTCATTTATTTAATAATCAATCATAGCCTGGCACCAGTAGCTGTGATTTGTGGAGCTAAGAGCTGGTATCAACCTCTAAGCACCATCATCACCTCCTGACTTTCCATGGTGCTTTAGACTCTTGCCATGACAGAAATAAGGTGCTATGGGTGAATGTTAAGATGTTTGTCTGTGCTGCAGGAGGGGAGAGCTTGGAGGTGTGGAGGTGTGTCTCTGAAATCAACAGAGACATAGGCTCACCCTGGGTGTGCTGTCCTGCTCCAGCAAAATCTCTCCATACCTTTCAACAGACTACAGAGGAAAATGTTGGAAACTCCAGCTCATGGCTTTGCAGTCTCCACTACTACTTTGTATTGGAAAATGGGGGGTTGTGGGGACCAGAGGAGCCCTAGAAATTAAGTTGAGGCCTTTGGAGGCCTTTATTTGGTCTTTCCATGTCTGGCAGGTGGGACTTGCTGGCCCCCAGTATGTCTTGGCCCCAGGCACAGCCATTTCACCCAGTCTTCCTTTTCTGCTTCGGAACTCAGATGTGGCTCTGGGAAATCATCTCCCTGCAAGGAGATAGAGCTTGGACTGATTGCTCTTCCTGAGCTCCTCATCAATGGCCATGAGAGTGTTGCTGCAGAATTACCATTCTGTATGTGAGTATGAGAAAGGGAGGGAAACTGAGGGCAGGATTATACTGGAAACATGAGTGGGCTGTTTGCAGAGGTGGATCATCTTCAGGTTTGGGAAGGATGACATTCGTGGGGACTCCAGTGCATCTAACCACCATCAGGACAGTCCTCCAAATTGTCAAGAATAGGCTTGTCCTCTTGGTCCCTTATGAGAGCCTTCTCTCTTCTCTCATTGCTGTCGATAAATCCAGGATTAGGAAGCTGACAGCTGCCTACATACTCTGGAAGAACACAGTGACCACATGCAAAATTCATAGCTTACTACATGGATGTAGGTGGAGATATAACATACTTCTGTGGGGGTTTTAGGCTTGGGATTCCCCATGGATGCTGGCAGTGACATACCTATTCTGATACATTGTCCCCTTGCAGAAAGGCATGCTGAAGGAGAGGGCTGGCAGGAGTCTGTGCTCCATGCCACTGCGGAGTACCAGGGAATGACTCTGCCCTGCACAAAGTCCCAGGTGCTCTGGCAAGGTGCAGGTTAACCATGCACAATACATCTTGAGCCTGGCTTTTGTTCCACAGTCAGATCCATTTGCCTCCAGTCAGTGCTGTGCTTCTTTTGCTCTGTCAAAACCCTGAAGCCCTGGCTAGCTGCCTTTTTTAGATAGCTCATTCACCATCCAGGACCCTTCCCTTAGGGCCTTATCAGCTTATTGTGTAGATGGTCCTGCACAAACAGGCTTAGTCCCTAGCTAAGCTTTCTCCTCAGAGCCCTGTTTGCCTCTTGGATCCGATGCAGTGCCTGTGAGACCAAGAGGAACAAGATGCCAACAGTGAGAGAGTGGGGTCACTCTATGGTTGCAGTTGCACCTCTGCCCCTGCTGCAGCATCCACACTTGCCTGCAAAATCTGGGAGTCTGGGGGAGAGCCCTGCCAACCCATATGCAGATGCCGCTGGGGACTCCACTTGTAGGCAAGGACATGAGTTGAAAACAAACACTGTTTTCCTCCTGTAATTCCATGCACTGACACATCTCCATGCTTTGCAGCTTTTGAGACTTCTACCCTGTACATAAATCCCATGGACCATGAAGCCACTCTCCTCCTTGCTCCACACACAGTGCTGAAAAGTAAAGGACTAAGAGAAACCAAAAGTGCAAGAATTCAACAGAAGTGAAACAGCAGGCATCTGTAAAAGGGGTGCAGATGGGGATCAGGACATGGGCTTTCTGAAACATGTTTACCACAGCTGCCAGCCAGCTGCTGTCAGCGTTAGCATGTCTTTTGCTGCCAACAGGCACTGCCTGCCACTGCTCACTGTGGCTTCACCAGGTTTGGTGACCCCATGCTCACGGACTGGAAGGAGGCAAGAAGGGACCTCCAGAAAGGTTCATGGGAGGCATTGGAAAGCTAGTATGAAATCTATAGGGGGGAAATAAATTCAATAGAAATGGCAGGGTGCCAAGATCAACTATTTCACGTTTACTGAGTACTTTGTATACCTCAGGTGAAGAAAACACAATAGAAGCACAAATCTGATCAGAAACAGAATTGTATTTCTTGATTTCCTGACCTGTCTTAGCCTCAAGCAAGCAAGAAGTTTGCACAGCACAGTTAATATGATTAACCATGACTGAAGCCACATGTTGCCTAGACTGGAAAAACTACTAAATCTGCAAATGTCACCCAGTCATGTCTGAAAGTGATACCATACACCTGAAGGAGATTGCTACACCCAAATGTTTACTTTTCCAGAATGCTAGTTGATGTACTTTTACCTACCAAGGAAAGTACAGGCTGTTCTTACCCAATTGTCTTGAGACCATTTCAGATGTGAGAGCTTTGCTTCTTTCAAACCTGTTTGAAGTGAAGTTATGTGCTGAGTGTAGCCTGGCACAGAGCTGAATTCAACACCTCACGCTCCCCTTTCCAGAGGTGTTTGTGTGCCTGGCTGAAACTGAAGAAAGACAACCTCTCCCAATATTCCAAGCATTTGACTTTCAATGGAAGAAGATGTGATAAGAATACAGATGTCATCCAAGGCTCATAAGGGAGAGCTGCTGGTCCCACTGCATGACAGCCCTGCTGCTAAGAAGTCCCACAGGAAGAAGGATCAGGGGCCCATGGGACTGGTGCTCAAGAGGAATACAGCATTCACCACTGTGCTCCAACTGCTAAGTAGCTATTTGTAGCTGAATCCAGCTTTTCTTATCCAGTATCTGAAGAAGAGAAATGAAATTTTGCTAAAGAAAACCAAGCCTCCGGTCTCAGGGGTTGTAAGTGTCCTGGTTCAGCCAGG
>VYZX01011434.1:9350-20576 GCA_013401335.1 Brachypteracias leptosomus
CTTCTGTGACCTTCCTTTTCTGATTTAGATACTTGTAGGATCCCTTCTTGTTTTTCTTTGTATCCCTCGCCCAGTTCATCTCTAGCTGCACCTTGGCCTTCCTGACTTTGTCCCTACATAACCGGGCAGCGTCCCTGGATTCCCCCCAGGATACCTGTCCCTGTTTCAACTCTTGGTGCAGTTTCATCTTGTTCCTTAGTTCCACCAGCAGTTCATGGCTTAGCCCTGCCAGTCTCTTTCCTTTCTGGCCTGATTTCCTGCACATGGGTATTGAGAGTTCTTGTGCTCTATGGAAAGCCTCCTCAAAGGTCTGCCAGCTCTGCTCTGCTCCTTGATCTCAGGACTGCCTCCCAAGGGGTCCTGTTGAGCAACTCTTGGAAGAGCTGGAGGTTTGCTTTCCTAAAGTTTAGGGTGCTGACATTGCTTTTCATCTGTCCTGTACCCCTTAGCACAGTGAACTGAATCAGTGCATGGTCACTGCAGCCCAGGCTGCCTCCAGTCTTGATGTCCCCAACGAGTTCACTTGCCTTGGTCACCACCAAGTCTAATACCACATTCCCTTGGGTAGTGCTGTCTAGTACTTGCTTTAAAAAGTTGTCCTCCAGGCACTGCAGGAATCTCCTGGATTGCCTACAGCTTGCCGTGCTACTTTTCCAGCAAAAGTATCATTGTGGAAGAACTTGGGTACCACTGTTGCAAGCTACTTCTCTGCTGTGGAATGAAGAGCCTCCCAGCCCTGCTGTGGGGAGTCTGAAGCACTGACACTCAGGCCTCTGGTTATTTCCCACACCTCCTGCTACAGACGTGGGAGGTTGGGAGTCTCATCTCACAAAGTCTCTTAATTCTTCTTGCTAAAAATCACCATAATTCTGCTAGGACTAAATGTGAAAGACACAGAGTTTGTCAGGTACTTGGTTGCATCTTCATTTGTTTGGTTTAAATTAATAAGTTTGCTCTTTATTTTAGCCAAAATGCTACCTTTTAATGGGTAGTTCACTTCTTGCTCTAGGACAGAACTTTTCATTTCTTCCTAGAAATTTGGAATTTCTGTCTTGAAGATGCTCCACTTTTCGATGGTCCTTTCCCAACACTGGTCAAGTTAGCAATCCTTCCATGACATGTAAAGTTTTTCACACATTTGGAATTTAGCCGAATCCCCTCATCTTTTAACATTCAAGGGAAGTTAGAGTGTTGGCCCTCCCAAGATGTCAGTCAGAAACTCCCATTGGACTAGGATTTTTCAGTGGGGCCGGAATTTCACCTATGTCTGTGCAAGAACAAATGGATTCACAACCCTGAGCTACTGCACCAGAGGGGAGAATTAACTGCTTCTGCAAGCCATCAAATAGTTATTAAAAAACCCCCAGAAACTTATTATAAAGTCAGTGTGAAAGTATTCAGCCCCTGACACTTCTCTGTTTCTTGTGAGAACTTGCAGTATATTTAGCTCTTTGACAAGATTATACATTACACCTAAAAAAGAAAGGGGAAGGAAACACTCTACACAGCAGACAAAGCCTGGAATTATCTTTAATAGGTGAAAAACAGCTGTGACCCCAGCTCTGTGCTGTGATGGAGAGCTGCCGGTGTGACAGCTCCTTTCTGCACTCCCAGATACAATGAGACAGATGGAAGCAGAGTGACATTCTCCTACTTCCCATTCTGCAGGAATCAGAGGGAGAGTCAAACTTGGTAGAAGCAAAATGAGACACTTTCAAGGTACTTTCAAGTAACTTGAAGCATTTGAAAGACTTGAGTTTCTATGTTATCTGAACACCATTGACAGGAAAAGGAGAAAAAGGAGAAAAGCTGTTACATTTCTTCCCACAAATGATTCAAAATGCTGGAGTTCACTTGGTTTTTTTCTCAGCTGAAAGTTTGGGAATAGCTCTGTACACGTTTATTCCAGGGAGAAATGTGGGGGGAGAAGGGGTGTTGCTGAAGACATGGGAAGCCTCACTGAAGGAGAGACACCCCTTCCCAGTTCTCCCAGCCTTTAAATGCATTTGCTTAAAAGTTCTAACCAGTAAATGGTGACCAGTAAAACTGAGCTGCCAGACAGGCTCGTCAGGCACACACCCCAGCTGCCAAAACAAACCATCTGGATTTTTAAAAACTTGTGGCATTGATGAGAGCTCAGGTAGTGTGCTAATTAAAAAGCCATGAGGTCAGTTTAGAATAGTTTATTATTTAAAGATCTGTAGATATTAAAAGCAGCGGAGAGATTAAAATGATTTTTAAGCAAAACCTAAACTAAACAGCCCCGAACCTATATAAAACTGTGTATCAAACTGATATGTATGTGATAATATACACATAACATGTAGTTTGAGTGGCATCTCTCCTGTGGGTTGGTTTATGAGCTGAGGTTCTAGCACTCTGTAGTTTAAACTCTTTGGTCTTGAAGCTCTTATTTTGTATTTGAATCAATTCGGTTACGTTGCAGACTTGTGCATGTTGTTCCCAGCAAGTTTCTAGCAGGTTTTGAATCCCAGAGCAGATGTCCCTTTCCTCTAATAGGACATTTTGATTTTCAGTGGTCATAGCAACAAAATGCCCTCTTTGGCCTTCTTGAAGAAAACCTCGATAGGAAGAGCATTTTAATTAAGAAAATATACTAATTAGCTACCACCTGAAGTGACGATAAGAGTTTCACTTCATTAGCAAGGCTGGGTGTGTTTGCAGAAACTCACCTGGCAACGAGGGGACTCATTTTTCAGGCTATTTTCAATATTTCTCTTCCTGCAGGGAGAAAGCAATCTTAATTAAAACCTGTGAAAAGCAGGGCATTTTTAGCTGGTAATTTACAGAAGTTTGAATAAGTCAAAAGAGGAAAAGACACCTTTTGGCAAATGGTGCATATAGATGTCTGCCAGCAAGCCTGCACTTAGCAACAGCAGCTTTTTATAAACCCTGAGAGAGGCTGCTGTGCTGCTGGAGCTGCAGGGTTCTTCTGAGATGAAGGCTAGGGTCAGTGGTGTTTATGAGCGTGCGTCCCCTGACCCAGACAGGGCCTTTAAACCCTTCCATCCCATTCAATTTCTAATACACACTGCTTGTGTGCCTGTTGGGAATAATCTGTGTTGCTACAGAGCTGGATTTCATGGTCCCTTATGCCATCTGTGCACCCTTCTCAGGGCTATTCTGCCTAATTCCAATATCTTTCTGCCTTTGCCTCCAGTTTCTTTTCCTTAGCCATTTTCAGGGACTCTTGAAAGATGCAGAGGAAAAAACCCCCTTGTTTTCAGTATTTAATGCCTGATTCATGGCCTTTGCTCTTTCAGTGTTGTGCAGTGGCACAGACAAACCCAGCCTCAGGCGTAGCTCAAACACATGCTATTCAGCCATCATGCCTACAATGAGATTGCAATGCAGTGTGATCTCATTCTGGGGGATTCTTTCATGTCAATAGCTCCATTTAGTGCTCGCTCCAAGATCAGCCTGAATTTTTTCACTTGTGTGGGTTTCAATGATTGGTGTTTGTGGGATTTCTCTTTCTCCCCCTTTTTGTCAATTAGGAAGACTTGGTTGGCCTTCCCAGCCAAATAAACCCATTCAGGTGCATGATGGGGGACTCAAGGTCTGAAGTTACCATGTTTTGACAAGCTTAACTGTTGAATTAGGTGACTGACAGCCCTTTCAGGAGGCTTGTTAAGAAGCCTGATTGAAAATTTGCACTATATTGTTAATGCTGGATTAAGGAAGGGTCTTTAAATACTGACTTTCTTTTGCAGATAATGAGGGGAGGTACAGGCAAGTGCTGCTTGATCAGGTAGATGCTACAGATGAGCATTTAATGGAAGACTCCTGAACTGACAAGACTGGAGCTTTCTGAAGACGCTCAGGAGTGGCCAAGTCAGGTGGCCTTGATTTGAGTCCATTGGCGGTTTGGTGAGACTCAAGATTTGAATTCCTCTGTTCTACCCTGCTTTAAACTATCTGCAAATCCTCTAATTTAATTGTTTTCTAATAGAACATGGAGATGATGTTGTTGATACTCATCTAACGCAACCCTTTTCCTCTTTTTGTCAGTGTTACTTTAAAAATGAATAAAAAAAGAGTTGGCAGCAGTTTAGATGTCTGGAGAAAAACATAAATAGAAACATTCTTATTATGTGGGTGACAGCTGAGATTATTTCAGCAATGCTATTTATAGTAAAGCTCTTTTAAAAATTGTTTAATTAATGCAAACACTGAGAACTGCTGGCCTGATACATTCTCTCCATTTAAAGAAGGCAAAATGGGATTTATTTTCTTTGTTTAAACCTCAGTTGAATGAAGCCAGATACACAGGTACTGAAGAAAAAGTAATGCTGACATTTCTGTATGCATTCTGGTTTCTCTCTTCAACAAACATCAGCTAGAGTCAAGCAGCGTTGCATTTTGGCCCCTAGCCAGTCAACCCTCAGTAGTAGCATACACCAACATGCACCAAGCCCTGGACTTTCCTTCTTCAAGATTCCTGTTGAGGGCACTTACATGATATTTATTGTAAATGCGAAATCTGTCCAGATTGTAGGGTTCTTGCTTCCAGAAATGTCTTGATGCTTGAACTTCACCATTGATCTGTATTTGAAGGTGATTTAAACATATTATGCTATGCATTCATGTCCATTTGTAGCACAGAAATTGTGAAGAGTACTCTGAAGGATCCAGTGTGATTAACATCCAAGTTGATGCCTTTCTCTTTTCTCTTGTTCTTTAAGGTCTCTCAAAGTAGACAGTAAGCAAGTAGGCTTTTCCCATTCTCCTCCATTTCTGAGAGAAGGTTCCATGTGCACATGCTTTTCCTTGCTTAGAGCTGCCTGCTGCATCCTGTCTCTGTCTCTAGTGTCGTCAGGTCTGTGGTTTAGACGTGCACATAGAGTTGATTGTTTCCTGGTATGATGTGCCAAGCACCATAGCAATGAAAGTGCTCACACTTCCCAGGACACACAGTTGCACGGCAGCCATGCCTATGAAGTGTCCAATCCATCTTATGCTAAGATACTTTATCAGCATGAGCACTTTAGATACCCTGGCAAGGTCAGTATAATATTGACTATGATATCCTGGGAACATAACTTACAAAGCATTCACAATAACTAAAATACCTTGAAATTATAGATGTCAATGATTCGTGGAAGAGCAGAGTCTGTACTTGGGCAAATAGGCAAGTGCTGTGCTGCTTTCCTTCCTTCAAATGAGGCTGTTATGTACATCCTTATCACTTAACAATAAATAATAATTTTGCATAATTGCTTCTGTGTTATTGGCAGGACTGGTTAGATGATACACTGTGCCCTTAAATTAGCTGGTTCCACTTAATGGGTAATTGAAATCTTTTACAGGCATAAAATGCAAAGCCAGTGTGCAAAAGGCAAGTCTCTGAATTTGCTTAGTCTCCACATGAGTAATTTTGTTTCACTGAAAATAATACAGCTTTGCTGGAAGCTCATGTTGGAAGTTAGGAGGATATTAGCATAAATTGTTTGAAAAATCTCTCTATTCTTAACCTTATTTCTTCTCTCTGTTCACACCATTTCCATATCTAAGCATAAGCCCATGTGAGAACAATTTTTCACTATTTTAAGTGAAGCAAGGTTTATGAGGAAAGTTAATATCTTTTATTTGCCTAACTGATGTAGCTAGGGGAAAAACAGACAGACTTTTTGGCATGCAATCCCTCAGATCATTGGAAATGGTCCTGGATTCCTGAAATCTTGTCTGTTTTCTCTGAATATGTTGATCTAATAAAAAGATATTAAATCTTCCGGCATACCTTGTTTGTTTAGATCCTTAGACCATAACAACATTATTATTTTAATACATCATAATTGTATATGAATAATACATTCTGGACAAATTATCCTCAGTTGTCTTGTAGAACATATTGTCTGGAAGCCAGAGAAAGTGTGAACTAACCTAATTTTATTCTCTTTCAGTAGCAAAGCAATGCCATGGCTCCCAAGGTTCTTACCCAACTCTTTTTTGCTAAGGACCAGCCTATTTTCCCTATTTGTGAAAATCTTCAGAATTTAAATAAAACTTAAGTATCCATCCAGAAAAATCCTAGCTGGGTGCCTTATGGTTCTCCAGTTGGCCAAAACATTAAGAATTCATTTCATATCTTATAAGATATTGTGTTGTGTCACACACCAAAATGCTGTCCACAATCAGCACAGCTGGTTTAAAGCTGCAGGTGGTGTGGTTTCCAAATGTATTTTTGTTCAAAGTATTCTTAAAATTTCGACTAATGGTGGGTAACAGCAGTCAAAGACTGTGTGCAGCAGGAGTCCAAAAATATTCCGCTCTTCTCAACTACAGGGTGGCCACAGGCAACCTTTGCTCATCTCCATTGACACAGGGGATTTTGTCTCTCCCTGAAAACCATGACTTAGTGTAAATGAGGAGCTGAAATGTTTCCATCTCTGAGAGGAAGCTCAAAGATAGGAATTAGTAAGTAGTTCAGTTAAAAATACTGGTATTACTAAATTTGTAACTGGACTATCATTATAAAGTAATTATTTGTTTAAAATGAAGTGTTTATACATCTTTATTTTTTCTTCTTGTTTCACATACGTTCTGGAAGTATGTTCATGGTAGAAGCAAAGTGGAATTAATTTTGTAGGAAACCAAGAATTACTTCATCTGAAAGGCGTAGTGCCTTATTGCCTGAAACTGATTACTGCAGAGCATCATCTTCCTGAGTTGGAGCTGGTGAAGGTGTCTGTATGGCAATAAGAGAGGAGAGGGCCACTGCTGCTGAGAGGAAAGGAGCTTCGTGTCCCAGATCCAAATTGCCAGAGACAGGAGTGGCCATTCAACTGGGTGTCAGGGTTACTGGTCGGATGGCTAAAGTCTCCCTTTGTCTTAACTGAACGTGCCAGCCACGCACATCTCCTCCAGCAGTAGTGCTGTGGTGGTTTAACTTGGATTAGACAAGGTTTGTAGGGAGGTGTATGATTTATTGAACCAGATTGCCTTGACATCTGCTCTCTGGTACTTTACAGCACCTCACTTCATGTACAGCATCCTAGCTCGGAAACTCCTAAAGTGAAAAATAAGAAATGGCATGGAGTGTGATGGTGCAGTAGAAAATAGGGAAAAAAAGAGTGGGGTTTTTTCATAACAACTCACCATTATTGGAAGATTTTGACAAAGCCACCCTCTTCACCCTCCTTCCATGCTTTCAGAGGATTCATCGTTATTTTCCCCCTCCCCCTCAAAAAAAAAGTAACTGGAAACTAGAATTCCTCTTTTGAATGGGAAAGTGAAAGAAAAACAGTGCACAACAAAAACTGAAAATTTGTTTCAGGATACATGGAAATGATATTTTCATTCAGTTGTTTCAAATTGTTTTGGCAAAGTCAAAATATTACTGTCCAATTCAACTTTTAAAACTGCATTCAGTTATCAGACATTGTAATAATGATGCTTCAATACTATAGTATTCTTAATGAAAAGTTTCAGTGATTTGCCAATATAATTCATGACAAACTCTTTCACAAGTCCAAATTTTTTAAATTTACTCTTTTGTGGAAAATTTTTTCTGTCTAGAATTTTGAATACCTCTGTCTGCAATGCAATGGACTTTTGGCTCCCAGTATTTTGGCAGCATGTGTTAGTGAAGTGCTTTGAAAGATATTTGGTTGTTTTTTACAACTGGGATGTTTGGGTAGATCCAGTTTAAAGCCTGGACAATATTTAAGTTATATGGGGTGATTTTCAAGTCCTTTTGCATTCGGGGGATTAAGGTGGTTAGATATTAGTTTTGTTTAGTTTGAGTTTGATTTTGACTCAATCTAGTTTTAGATTAAATTCCTATATTTAAGATGTCTGCTGCATACTCAATAATTAGGATGCATTAAACCCTAATCCAGCAAAATATGTAAGGACTTTTATCATCTTAAGCATATGAGAAGTTCAGTTAAATTACACAAGACATGAGGGCATTTAGAATTAAGACCTTTAAGGAATACAGAAAATGCACTGATAATGTTAGACTTTAAAACAAAGAGATGTTTGACCCTAAGTTTACCCATTTCAGTTTGCTGTATTCTCTCTTTGCAAGAGGTTTGCTAAGGTTTGCTAAAGATATCTACCATAGGCTGTTAGTTTTATCATCAGTGTTGTTCATATCAGAGCAATGATTTGTATCCTGATGTCACTACACTGACCTTTGCTCTTGTCATAGAAAAGCTCTAATGCTGAAGTCTAGGTGTGCTCTTAATAAAGAGACTTGCTAGTTCTTTGTCTAATCAACACTTAGATTATTGGCTGTTGTAAAACGGTTGTGGCAGGACCTAAACCTCAGAGAAGAATGCCAAGTGGTTTCCTTGGTCTGGCTTTTTATCTAATCTGACATTTGTTAATTACCTTTACAAGGCAAATAAGAAGAATAGCTATCTAAGTGCTATACAATTACATTTTAAAAGATTCTAGTTTTTAGAGTGACTGCTGAAATAAAAGTCTCACAGGTAGATACATAAATCTGCTTCACTATATTTGCCAAAGTCTTTTTGTGATGACATGTGTGTTGTGGGTGAGCCCAGTGTGCTTTACCTTCCTCCCATTGCCTCGAGCTTGCCATGGCAATTTTACCTTGTTCCTAAACATGAAAGAAATAATGTGGTCATCTTTATGGTAGAGAACGTGTCGTTAAACATGATTATGACAGATATTGTATCAAAATTCAGTGTGCCAGGGAGCTGCAAAACAGAGAGCTGCTAAATGTGCATGAACTTCAGTACTTTATGCATCCTTTGAGGGCTATGATACAAACCAGAATGGTTTTTATTCAGAAAGACTCAAGTGATTGGACTGATTACTTTTCTGTAAGTGGATACTGTAACTGGGACTTGGGTTTAAGTGGACAATGCCTCCTTAAATTCTGTAGGAGACTATTTGCACATCTGTAAGAGCTGACTGTGCTGTATAACTGTATTATATGGTGATTGAAAGTATTAATTTGGTGAATCAGCTAGATGGTGATTCAGCTCAGGATCACTATTAATTCACTGATTTTTATTCACTCCAATTAAATTTTGACCTTTGCTTGTATCATCTAATTTCAATTTAGTAAAAGTTTACACTAAAGAACCATAGCAATACATTAGATTTTGAATTTTCTTCTTTTTCAGCTCTTAAAAAAGCCTGTGAGTAATAGACAGAACCAGTTATTCTTCCAACATAGCAGCTTGAACGAAAATTTCAAGTATCTAAACAAATGAGGCAAGGAATCTGAGGGCCACTTAGATTTTTGTCAGAGGATGTATAATTTCATATAACTGGGTTATCAGATCAGAGACTTACTGTCCAAATCAAAGGCCTGGAGCTAAATCAGAAATGTTCAGACTGTCATGAATTTATAAGGGGTTTTGGAGGGATGTAAATCAGGTTTACAAGACTTATTTCCAGCTGTAATTGCTTTATAGAAGCAAATGATGCAGTACTGCACCTAGGCAACAATGCCAAACTAACTGGGCAGAATAAAGCACGCGAGCAAGAAAGACACAGAGGAGATAAGTTGTCATAATTTGTTTGCAGGCTTTGTTTCATGATTCTGTAACATATTTATCGTGAAAAAGCAGAGGGATTTCAAAGCAACTATTCTGGGCACTCCTCCAGAATTAAGTGCAGCTGTTTGTGCCTTAAAGTCAATTATTTTTCTTGTTTGTTCTCTAATTGTTCATTATTTGTAGATGCTGCAGAACAATCCATGAAGAGCTGACAGAACAAACATTATTCCCTGTAGATTTTTTTTTATTTTTAAAATATTCATTGTATGCTTAAAGTTTGTATAAGGTAGTTCTGTGAACTCAGCAGTACTGAGAGTGGAGAGGGCAGCAATGTGTGAATTTAAAGCCTTTTAGTGCTATTAAAAATCAAAGTATTGTTTATTTTTAAAGTTGCTTCATTTGTTTTCCTTCTGGCACCTGTTACTGTTGGGATAAATCCATTAAAATATGGGCTCAGTGTGAATCTGTTGCACTGTGATCCTTTTCAAATTAATATTTCAAACAAGGATTGATCTCTATCACTGTAATGGTACAAGTACCTTTGTCCATCTGACACTGGCTTGCCTGCTGATGGATCCTCACCTTGAGAATTTCAGAAGTGGCTTAATTATTAATAGAGGGCAGATATCCTTAGCTACAATGAAAGAGAGTTTCAATGAAGAAAGCTCAGAGCAATCATTATGGTTTTCAGTTTAGCATTGTGAGCTTTGGGTAGCCTGAGTAAAAGCCCAAGTCATTCACATTTTTACGAACATTAATCTTAGAAAGTTATTGCTGGAAACATGTCTAAAAATAGCTCAGATGGATCCCCATTGATCTGTACCAGTTAAATAAAATGTACCAGTCAAAAAAGTGCCCCCAGATGACAAGTCTGTATTGCAGCAATACTTCTCCCTTCAGTAGCAGGCACAGGATTTCCAGGATGGGTATATGAAACCCTCCGTATAGGATGTTGTAGGGCTGGCTGACTGAATGATGCACATCACAGAAGCCCTTTGATTTTTTTCCCTGCTGCTTCTCCTTCTGTAAAAGCAGAAAGAAACAGGGGCAATAAACAGTCTGGTTGTGCCTGTTAAAATTTACCACTCTTTGTACTAGAAGAGAGAAGAAATATAAAGGCACAAGGGCCAGAGCCACTAGTGGGACAAGAACAGCTGTGGCTTTGTACAAGAAAAGAAAAGAGGAGGGGGTAATACAAGAATAAAACCAAAAAAATTCATGGGGAGAGAAAGAAAAGATGTCCAGTAATAGAGAAACATATGTAAGAGAACAAGGGGGACAGCAGGGAAAGACCTACAAAAGGCCTGTTTTCTACTTGACTGCCCTTGTTTTGGAGGCAGACTGCTTTCATACAATAAGACGCTGGCATTTAGAAATAGAATTCAATAAGACTTAAAGGCAGCTTGTATTTGAAAAGCTTTACCATGAGCCCAGTCCTCTTCTATTCCAGTTTTGATTATCCCAAGAGGGAGCCTGATCCTGTTTTTTAATTTGGGCACAGTGCAAGCAGAAAATTTTTACTGGAGTAATCAGTTCATCAGTAGCACTGAAGGCAGCTAATTCAACTTGTATTTTCTAATATAAATCAGCAAAGATGCAGATGAAATAAAACATTTGAGAAGGGAATAAGATTCTGGATCCATTGCCCTTGTAGAGGCAAGGAATGGGAGTCAGTGCGCTCTTGCATCTCTGATAGTGCATAAACCCAGGTGACTTGCCTGTGGTA
>VYZX01011437.1:0-25543 GCA_013401335.1 Brachypteracias leptosomus
GCACCCAGCAAGGTAAACCCACCTCACTTGTGAAACCAGTATACAGTCTGGTTAGCATGTAAATTTAGTATAGCATTTGCTACTAATGCTCAGCATATGTTTTGAGGCATGTTACCATATAGATACCACCCAGAAAAATCAGGTTTGGATGTCTCATTAGCTTAATGTCTGAGAGCATCATACTTGCAAACTGACAGCTGTTTCTGAACTCAGCTGGGTAGGCCTAGGGATATACCTCATGTATCTCCTCTAAGGAATAAAGGCAATTCGTGGTCAGCTGTGGAAAAGCCTGTTTGCCTTCCATAGGAATTTCACAAAGTCACTTAATCTGGGGATGATTTAGTATCTAACTTCCCTGAAGAATTTGGCTATTTCAACCCAGGCTGAATTCGTATCATAAACCAGAGGGTTCTGCATCTCAGTCTAGGAAGAGGGGATGGGCACTGGAACCCAAATATGCTCAAATCAGAAACAATTATATGCATTGTTAGTATGATGGAAATCGGGAATGAAAAGCAGCTAAGGAAGTTACCTGGAAGACTATCTTTAAAAAAAGACCATTCTGAGGACAGAAACAGTCAGAGCTTTACTGGGTTAGTATTAAAGGATCATGCTTTCATTTTAAAATACATTTTTTATGACTTTGCAAGCTCTGTATTGCTTTTAAGGAGCTTATCAAGTTAAACTAGTTTTTTCAGGGTATGGTTAAACAGGAGTTATTCAAGACATATGAAGTGCAAGTACATAAACTGTGGTTAAAACACAAATGGAACACAGATGGGAAACAAAGCTTGAAAGCTCCATAGCATTCTATAGTTTCAAATTTCTATGCCACTTGATTTAAACCAGAGCAATGCAGCTATTTTCATAAAAAGTGCACTAACTGATTGACAACTGCAACCTGAGAAGGATACTGTTTCTTCACTTTCTATAAATGAAAATATTTCTGGGAATACATCCATCTCGGTATCCCACTTTCCAGGTATACATCATATCACTGAAGTATATCCAGGCACACATGTGCCTATGGTTCCTCTCTTTTTCTCTTGCTGTATACTAAGGAACTACTAATTGTATGAAGACAAAACAGCTCTAGCAGGGAAGATTCATCAAACATTTTACTTATGTGGTGTCTAGTCCATACTAAACCTGCTTTAAGTCAGAGACATTCAGCTTAAAACACCCAGGATAAAAACTGGTCAGAAGAATAGCAAATAATCTAAATTAGTTTCTTTCCCACATATCACTTTCATATATTCCCAAAAAGTTTCAGCTTAAACAATAGTAAAGTAGAATTGTCAAACTATTTCATTAGGTAATTCCTGAACAGATCTTTTAAGGTAACTGAAAATATCTCTCTCAGTACTAAAAAAAAAAAAAAAGTAAGGATTCATTTTTACTTTCAGGTCTTACAATATAAAACATCTTAATGCAACAGCCACACTTCTTCTTAAACCAGCATGGACATTATTAAGCTTATCAGCAGACAATTTTTCTTTTCAATCCCATAGACTGCCATGAGTAACAACACACTCAACCTGAAGGGCATCTATTATACCTTAAATGGACTCCTAAATTATTATGCATTATTTGTAAAACAGACTAAGATGTTCTACAGCCGCTATTCTTTTTTCAAGTTTCTAGACCATACTTTACTTTTAAAAATGTGCTCCTTCTGAAAATGCAAGAGGATACTCATTAATTCATTTATGAATGGGTATATTTAAGTCCCAAATGTGATTTAAGTCAAGTAAGGGCAATATCATGTTAAAATCACTATCACTTTCACTAGAAGAATCTTCACCCAACTAATAGCACCATGCAATGACATGGCTTTAATTTGCTTGTTTCAACATTGTCAAGTTGTGTATTTCCTCACATATGTACTTTATTCAAGAAATTAAAAATAATGAGTAATCAACACAGAAGGAAGCAAACATGAAAAATACATGGTAATGAATCAAGTTATTTATACTGAAATTTTGTTATTATACTGAATTTTATTTTTTAAGCAACCTAAAATATGCTGCCCCATCCTCTCTCTTTTTTTTGCTGCTGCCATTCTTTTTCTAAATTAGTATCGCACCTCCTCTATTTTAAAGCAAAAATTCTCAGAAAGTTTCCCTTAGATACTTTTTTTTTAATACTCAGTGGAATATATATCTCTACATTAGAAAGGGGCTTGCCTACATAGCTCTACAGCGTTTAGTCAGGCAGAATATTACTGTTACTGAATATATGGGACCTTTTGCTACTGAACAAAAAAACCTTTACAATGACCAGAGCTCCACCCACCTTTTTTTCCCCCCTCAGTAACATCTACTCTAGTAAATTCTGCTGACCTGAATCCATTAGTTCAGCTTTCTCAATGAGTATTAAGCCAGTCTGTCTATGTTCAGCATCTGGGGCTAAACTATAGCAGTTACTCCATCACCCGATGACCCTTTCCCAGCCAAGAAGGGGGATTGGGAAATGGAGCAGAGACTCATGGGTTGAAATGACAATTGATTTAATGAAACAGCCAAACTAATACCAATGCCAGTATAAAGTAAATAAAGTTATACTCAGCCCAGAAAATGTACACTGGCTACAACAAACAGAAAGGCAGCCCCCAGAAGCAGAAGACCCCCCACCATCAGCCAACTTCCCCTTTTATACTGAGTGGAATGTTTATGGTCTGGGATACACCTGTGGACAACTCAGGTCAGCTGCCCTGTCTGACTCCAAACTGCTAACGGCCTGCAGACCATGGCTGGCCTAGGATTCTGTCCCAGTGAAACTAGGACACAGTCCCACAACCAGGTTGTGACCTTCTGTCTACTTTATACTGACTCTGGCTCTCCTCTGACCCCCTCAGTGAGACAAGTTAATCTCTCTACAGTTCTTGCTTCCTTTTGCTGGGTTAATTATCAGCCCGCTCACTCAACTGAACTTGCTCTCTGAGCTACCAGAGTCAGCTCAGAAGCATGCATTAGAAAAGGGAGCAGGAGGAAGAGAAAGGGAGGGGATGCCCCTTCAGCAGCAGCAGAAATATCTGCATTAGGATGCACAGGCAGCTGCCTCCTTGTGTTTGTCATGTCATCAATCCTTGCTGATAGTGTTTGTATGGGCCCTGGCCCTCTCTGCTTCTTCCTAACCCTAAACTCTTTTGGGGTGGAGAATGCTGGGGCTTGAACAGGCCACCAATCTGCGCTGGCTGCTAGCACACAGCTCCTAGGGGTACAGTTCCCCCCACTTGCCCACAGGCTGTTTTCTCCTTTCCCAGCACCACTTTGCTCTGCCCCCTGCTCTTCCAAGCCACACACATAATTTACAATTTTACATTGGCTCAGTGGTCTCATGAAACCTCAGCCAGAAGATATCACAATAAGCTTAACACAGCTTTAAACAATGGTGCTGTGCTCCTAGGTTCTTGCCACCAACAACGTGGTTTCGTTCACCTTCTTTTTCTTCATCTTTCATCTGATTGGTCTGAGTACAAATGGGGGTTTTAGGTAATTTTTTTTACTATAGTAGGCACACTAAACACTAGTGACAGTAAAATGGAGATGATATGACCATACAATGTTACTGACCACATTAGAGTGAATGTGACTGCAGGAGGCACCACATATTTTAGTGGCACCATAGCCTTAGCTTGGTTTAAGCTGTTGAAATGGTAGCTAAAGAAATATTTACTACATCTGTGAGAGACATAGGCATGTTGGCAAAATTTCTAAGCATAGGAAATGCAGACTTAAAACTGTGAAAATCACAGAGTCCATCTTTATTCTTTCTGCATTGTACCAGAGAAAGCAAAATATGTTCACCTCTGGTCCAAGAGCAGTGACTTCTATGAGAAAGATCAGCTGAGTTAAACTATGCTAAGTTTATGATACAACACGTGACAAGCAAGATGATAAAAAGAACTGCTTTGATTTAAAGTACTTTTGGGGACACCAGCATTTAAGAGCTATAATTAACAACATGTTCTTTTGCTAGTGCATACCAGTGCATACCTTTTCAAAACAAAATAAATGCATTTCTCACTCTGAATTGGAGTCAACAAATGGCAGTACTTTGGTGAAAGCCTTCCTTTCAACTTCGTAACTGAAAGAACTAATAAAAAGAATAACTGAATTTACATAGAAACTTCCTAACCCACTTATTTCACAGCTGATGAAATAAGCACCACCAATTCTATACATTTCAAAGACCAGCACATTATCACTCAATGTATGAAGAGACATGAAGGTAAGAAAAAGCAGATTCAAGTGATACTGCACTATGAAAGGTAGATTGTATATCAGCAATCAAAATTGTTGCCATGACGCAAAAGCTGGAAAAGTATTTATCCTTCCCTGCATTTCACAGATGCTGGCACAAAGCTAGTGAAAGTTTGTAGTGACTCCCATCACAAGACAGACAAAATAAAACCCACAGATAAATATCTTTCAAGACAGCAGTTGAAAAGTATAGTCTTTCAACTTGTCAGTGTTCATGTATGGAAAGAAAAGGCTAAAACAGAAATAGCATACAAAAAGTCTGGGATTTATACATTGGATTCTTGTTCTTAAAGAGCAAAAAGGTTTCCTGAAGCTTTTCATTGCGTGTATAAATTGAAAAAAATTGTATGCTGCTACTAAAGAACTTCAAGACTTAATTCTCCTTCTGACCTTCAAAAAATTACTACAATTTGGAATAAATTTAAATATAAATGTGATTGTTGTACGTCTTTGATAAAGCAGATTTTTTAAAATTCTTTTTTAGGCAAAACAGAAAGGAATTTTGGTGATGAACTGAATCAGAAAGGACTTCCCAAATAAGAGACATTAACATAGGAGATAGGAAAATCATGTAAGAGATTAGGAATGGGTGTGTAGTTGTGCTAGGCAGAAACAAGATTTCAACTGAAAGCAGCAAGAAGAGAAGAATTTTAAGCACTGGGGAATTCAGTGCAGGGGCAGAATGGGATGAGAGGGCAGTCAGTGAACTGAGTGCAGGACAGAGGTGACAAAGACAGAAGTTTTCAACCAAAGGTGGAAAAGAGCAAGATCTCTAACACTATCACTGGTGCAGCACCTGATTCAGTCTATAACACCGATTATGCTACCTCTATTAATTTCTTGGAACACTAGCTCATCTTTTACAATAGAGATTACTTATTTCACCACATGTAACAAAGGTATTACAGAACTTGCTGTACAGAACAATTCCACTCATCAGGTTCATTCACATCTACCTTTACTCTCAACTGAATAAAAATATTTTTTCTTTTAAACTTTCATTTTCTTCTGTAATGAAATTTACCATTTCCTCTCTGAACTGTAAATATATACCTAACCTCCTCATTCCTAGATGTTATTTTTCATAATGTCATCTATCTGCACGCAATCTCATTGAAATTTACTTGTTCCTTCAACTTAATTATTAATATTCTTCAGCATTAACATTTCCTGGGTTGCATTTTCAGTTCAATAGTTTTTCTTTTATTTCTTCATCAAAATAGACCACTGAAATAGCATTTGTTTAAAAAGAACAACCAGTAAAAGGCTTGCAGTAGTAATCCCCAGGGACATTTTACAGCCAAATTTTACAAGTTTCTGCTTTAAACTATTTTGGTATAAGCTTTCTACACTATGCAATCAGCCAGTAATCAGGGTCTTCTCAATCTCTCATATCTTTTGGTGCTGTGATAGATTTTTTCTTTTTCAGTTGTTTCTCACCTTTGCATATAGAAGAATTATCTAAGGAACATGGCCTTTTGGTGGCATTTAGTTTTCTCAGCCTGTCTGGTTCAAGTACTGCTGAGCTGGCCTGTGATTGTGTTGCTGACCGAGATTTGATAAGAGTGAGGACTAAGCTGAGAGACACCCACAGCAAAAAGCACCCATAGAAATAATGAGCCTCCTTGTTCCAGCCTACACTTTTACTATTATATTTTGCTTCCTCATTCACTAAAACTCATATGTGTGCACATTATTGCCCCAGCATCATTACAGCTTCTTCATTGTTTTTGGTAAGGCATAAAACTGTGATGTATTAACAATACACAAATATTAGCAGCCAGATGAGTTACAATTTAGTTTTAGAAAAGGAGAGATATTCCAACAGTAGCCAAATGAAAAACATGCTATAAATGTTTCTTTCAAAAGGAGAAAATTAAAGCTAATGTCACATTCATTGCTTCTGCTGGTCACTTACTGAGAAAGAAAAGATGATTCCTACTCTATTGCTTTTCTCTGAAGCTTCAGTGGCAGCCCATGGCTTCCAGTGAGAGACTGGAACAGAGCACAGCAATACACCTGACAGAACAAAAGATCCCCAAACCACTAGAAGATCTAACTAGTAGATTTTACTCTTAACCAAACACTAGATTTTCCTCACATCAGGTTTGTCAGGACCAGCAAGGGAATCGCTGCTTTCCCCTGCAGCACAAGACACTGCCTGTTTTCTAGGATCATTTAGACGCTTTCACCTACAGTCCTGTGCTACAGCTAAGATGCCAGAATAAAGCTGTCTCCTGTCTCTCTCTTGCCCTCTTCTTGTGACACACAAGAATTTCAAAGCATTCTGGAATTTCACAGCAAAACTTTGCATTTGTCACAGGATTACATAGACTGCAAACGTGTATGGAGGGAGTATCAAAGTACATGGTCTTGTCAATTCTTCTGACCACCTTCTTGCAGCCAAACCCTCACTGACTGCTCCTTCTCTCCATTCCCACACTTCATCTTAGTCAAAACTGCTCCTTCTGGCTCCTTTCCCTTCCCTATAGCTATCCTTGCCTTTATTGCCCAAATTACTCTTTGTTCTTTTCCCTTCCTTTAGTGGCTCCAGCAGGGAACTCAGTGCAGTAAGCCCAGAAGAATTTTTTAATTTGAGCAGCATTTGACCCAAGCTGTTTCTTCTAGACCTACATTCTTATTTTAGGATCAAATGTAGTTTTCATTATATACTTTTTCATAGTTGCAATTTGGAAAAAAAAAGAGAGTACCACAGATAATAAAAGATACAAATAACTTTTGTAAGGGTAAAAAAATGTAACTTATGAATATACATTTGATAGCATTAGCCTGGACCTTTCGGGTTGTTAATAGCAATGGAATTATGTAAAATTATGAAGGTTAGAAAAATAAAAGCAAGTCCCTACTTACCTGTGGTTATTACAGAACACTTGGTACTTCCTGCAAGCATGTTACTGTGCCCACATTCTGGACAGATTTGTACTCAGGCAACTGCATTCCCACTGTGCGACATAACCATTATAAAATATCAACTGCAAAAAGCAGGTTTTAGACTTTTCTCCTACGAGTGATGCCCAAATATACAGAATGTAAAGTACACCTGTACTTTACAGTACAAACTTGTACTGCAGGTGAAGTAAGAATTAGTACAAAGCTTGCCACATCTAAATTAACATTTACTTACTTGCTTTCTCCCCTGAGAACTTTTTAATTTCCTGCTGAGTTATGCCTACAGAAACGATAGCATTTCAGAAGTAAAAAAAAAAAGGCCAGGGCAGAATAGCGAATGTATGCATCTACAGACATTCAAATTATGTTGCGTGCAAAAACACAACGAGAAGAGCCATGAGGACGATTCGGGTGACATCTACTTGACGTCACTTGGTGGCGCTGTTAGGACTGTTCACTAGGCAGCATTTCTGCGCTGGAACAACCTTTCCTCACCGTACGGTTTCTGCAGGACTAGCACGCTGCTGAAAAGGAAGTAGGCACAAAATAAATGAAAACATAAATAAATCAAATTAACAGATTAAAGTGGCCCTGAATTTCTCCCCAACAGAAGAAAGCCTCTTTTCAATTCTATTGTTTGATGCGTGTAGAAACCTCAAACTAGGCGGAAGAAAGTACTTTATCTTACAAAAGGAAGAAATTGGACATAACAGTGATATCAAGCAAGAAAAAATCAGAATGGAAGAAATATGCTTAAAAATAGAGAGATTGTGGTACTGTTGAATGTAGAGCTGCAGAACTTCAGAAGGCAGAAGGTGCTCTGTGAAGGGCTCTGGAAAAATCTTCAAGGATTCTTGGTGTGTATCCAAGTTCTGTGCTGCAAGGACTTTATTAAGAAGTGAATAGTATAAGAACAAAGTCAGAGCTGAGAACAGAGGATTTTAGAGCAGGCTGAAAGCTCACCTGCTTACATACTGCCAAAGGCCAGACAGCAGGCTCAAAGGACCCACTGGCCAATCTGACATGACATATCCTGTATTTCTGCCGTATGCTTCTAAAGCAGAGTGAACCTGTTTTATCTATGTGCTCATAACTAGTATACAGCCTCTTTTGCTAGTTTTTGCTCTTTCAAGGCAGTAAATTTGCAGAATTTTTTTTTAATTACTGTGAGAGACCCTAATAATACTACTTCAATGGCTGTGATTAAATCAATTTCTGTACAATAACCAACCAACAGCTCTCCAAATAATCTGCAGAAATCAGATAAAGTAGCTTTTGATGCAAAAGCATACAGACTTGGTAGAAGGGCGGGGCGAACCTTGGCAGCACAGCTAATAAATGTAATTATAATGATAAAAGCTCACAAATGACTTCATTCTACACTGTCACTCACAGCACAACCTGCTATAGCTCACTTCTGCTGCACACAATGACCTTTGTCACGCTTGAGAAAACAGCTTCCCACTGTGATTTGAATCTTACTGAGTGGCCAGATGGGGCAGTTTTGCTTCATTATTTGTGTCTGTGAAGTGGAAATGCCAACAGAAAGATTCATTACTGTCAAGATCATTTCTGCAAAGCTCCTCTGATTTATTAGGGCATAAACTGCTGTACCGGCTGTAATGAGACATGAATGTTCTGTAAGGCCTATGAACTCAAGAAGGAAATACACTGCCATCAAGAGGCTATGGGCCTAATTTATTAACAGCTTATGCCAGTATTGTCACAGAAAATCATACAAGCAGCACAGACTGCAGCAGTTGTAGGAAGAAATGTAACAGATTAGCCAATGATGTGTTTACATAAAATAATTCCTTTCATTTTTCCGAAATTTCTACAGTGCAGACAGGTAAAATACAACGGAATTGCTAAATACATTAAACTATTAGCACCTCTCAGATTCTATTTAGTTAATGTTCAGATTATGATCAAGACTGATAAATCAGAGTATGAGAAAAATTGTTCCAAATTATCTTGCAGGGAGACAATTTCCTGCCCAATTTCAGAATATTCTAGATTTTTTTAAAGCCCTACATTTTGTTAGGCAGTCCAGATTTTCTTACATTTTTATTTGTATCGTGAGTCTTGCCTACTTTTGTAATTAATGCAGTATAACGCCCCTAAAATATTACAACTATTTATGATGACAAACAAGCCTCAAAGAAACACTAAAACTGCTTATGTGTGTCTACCATGAAGTATATGCATTATTTCAACAGAATACATCAGCTATTTCATCCACATTGAGAGCATGCAAAGGCCACCCCCACAACACAGGAATCATTTAATACTACATTGAGAAAGAGCTTCTAGTATGGGCACAAAGATGCTAGCAAGGCTGCACATACAGTTTTGCTAGCACTGTTTGCAGTTCTGCTTTAAGTGACCTTACACAGAAGCTGATGAGTAACTACTAGACATGGCATAGCTTTCTCCTGGCAAGTGCATGCTGAAGTCAGGAATATGGTGGCAGATATTCACACAAACCATTCCAGAGCAAGATTCACTCCCAACCATGACTGAAACTATCCTTACAGCCCAGTCCTTGGGATTCCATGTTTCCATCAGTCATTGGTTCCTCAGATAGTTAAAAAAAACAACCAAGCAACAAAAAACAACAAAAAACCCTAAAGCAACACAAACCAAGCCAAAAAACCCCAAAGTTTGCACACCACAATTTAAAATTGAGATCAAATCTGTAACCATAGTCAAGTATCTTCTGCATTTTCATAAAGAATGCAACAAATTATGTTTACATTCAAGTAACATATTATAGGTTAAATGTAAACATCAAACTATATTTACACAGTTTACAGAAAAAGAAATGGACAACAGTTCCTTACTGAAATCATTAATTTTTCATGTACATCTTCCAAAATTTATAGGCACAGATGCACAGTATAGGTAAATTTTTAAAAACTTTGTTTCAAAATGTTGTTTCAAGAAAACTTCTTGAAAGAAGTTATGCCTTGAAAGAAACCTCCCTGGTAGGAAATATATCACAATCTAAGCGTCATACATAGACAATTAAATCTGTATAGCACTTTTTACTCTTAAAATATCAGCAAAGTTAATTACACAAATTAAACATGCAAAGATAACTGCTAAACACAGCATGGTAATCTTGCCTATGCTTCTAATTTAACAATCCAGTCTCACTCGGATGGTGAGCACACTTTGTACTGACACAACTCCTGTAAGTAGTTCTGGGTCTTGTAGATACTGCAGCGCTGTTAGCACTTGATAAAATGTTAATGTGGGAACGAACACCAGGTTCCTTTGCCACTCAACAACCCATTAATAAGTCACTCTAGAGAAAGGAGGAAAAGACACGTTTTGTTGAGGCACTTTCTTTTAGGAAGGCTAAATTCATACATTAGTAGAAAAAAATTAGTTCATTAGGAGTGTTTTTAACATACCTATATGGCTTGCTTTACGTTATTCCCCTATGGCTATTAAATGTTCCAACATTTAAAAAGCAGCAAGCTAAACCATAACTAAACCAGGCTTTTACTGATCTATTTCTCACTAAATGATGGAAAATTATCTAGCTTGTTTTCTGCAATCTGTATGTTATTTCACAGTTTTCTGTTTGTTTAAAGGTGTACCCTATAAAGAGTGATCTTAATGATAAGTACAGAACACAGTAACATCAAATACTGAAATAGTTATTGAATTACCTTCTGACTACTTTCTGTTCATTTCTAGTGATTTAATGGAGAATACACCTTTTCAAAATGCTTCTTCACTGATACACTGCATCCTATATGTTTCTGGGACAGATAATATGGCATGAACAGTTCAATGCAAATGCGAGAAAATTACCAATTCACCTTAGAAGTAAAAAGAAATGGATTGGTTTTAAAAGCTAAAAATAGCCTTAATTGGGTATCTTCTCCACAAGGTGAAATGAAAACTTAAGGATCACCCTTTTAGTTTTCAACTCAGTTTTACACTGATGTTCAACCCTGTTTTAGGGTCATGGCTTCCCAGAGGGAACACTCATGAGCATTTAGCTTCAGAGATATCAAATCTTTCCAATGTCCCTTGCAGCAGAGAAAGAACAATTGCCATGAAACTTGTCCAAAATTTATAGTCAACTACTCTCCTTCCCAGGATATTCTGGAGTAATATGCACCTGTATAATGAGAAATGGAGTAGTTGCCATATCAATCTTGTGCCAAATTTATCCAAAAAGCACCAGTAATATTAGGCTTGCATGAATACAGTAAAAGATCTTAACCTCACCAGGATGTGAAGCCCATCTCCCTTTTTTTTCCTCCTGTCTCCACACAAATATAGTTCAAGCAACACCACATTGCCACCTTCCACCATTAGCATCTACCAGGAAAACCCTCTCAGAGACAAAAGAAAACAAAACTTTTAAAATGCATGAAAGATGACAATATTGCCATCCCTTAGAGGGTGAAGTCAAGTTCTACTTTTTTTTCTCCTCAGCAGAAGCAGCTGTATGAGCACTTACCTACTGTATTCCCTTTCTTTGCCTGAGAGTCCCTGGTGATTTACATCATGTAGAGTTCCTGTTCACCCCTGCTAAGCAGTTACTCTTAAAGGTAATACTTTGTAGTTATGGAACTGTGTATGTGGCACAGAGAGCATGTCTAAAAGTTGATTTGGCACCAAGTGGCACAATACTTAGCACAGATTAAGGAGACTAATGGAGAAATTCACATTTTTAAGATAGGAATTTGCCAATTCCCTTAAAGGTTAATGACTGGTTGGCAATGATGAATGACTGTCATCTCCTTGTCTGGGAGAAGAGATGTCAATCTGAGTAACCTTTGCGAAGGTTGTGAAGGGTAGAAGGAAAAAAAACCAAACCCACAACAACAACAAAAAAAAAATCCCAACAAACAAAAACCCACATTTCCTATATTTTTGCTGCTATGTGACCAAAAATGGACTGACCTCAATCTAATCATGCCTGCCAACATGGGGAAAATATGTGAGGATTTTATTATGAACCAGAATAAGATTTTTTAAATTATGCTTATTATTTCCTATTGCTAATGCAAAAAGAGCACAGTCAGAGACTTCATTTTGACCTTCACCTTTGACTACAACCGAGTATCATATATAACAGTGTTATAACCATAGGGTAAACCCCACCAATTATACCAATCCAATGGCTTATTAGATGTCACTCTTGCTGCACACAAATGTAGAGCCAAGTGCATTTTTCTGGCTGAAATTGCAGGAAGATGATGTACCACAAAGGCATCCTCAGATGTCTGGCTCATTGCTGGTTTCCGTATATGACCTTTTAAGGAGAATTTAGGTCAGCCTAAATAAAGTAGGTTGTTTCAAAATGGGGTGCCGTATGTCAAAATGTAGTTAGTCAGCCAGTGTAATTTGTAGCCAAAAATTCAGTATTATGAGAGATGGTGCTAAAATCTCTGTAATCACAATTTTCTCATGCTGTTTATGTACGCATTTGAATATTTTGCACAAATTTGGGTTTAGTTGCTTCAATTAATCAAAATATTTTAAAATAATATCAAAGTCATAATAATAAAGTTATTAGAATCATACTGATATCATTGTTAAAAGCATTACAGAAAAATATTGCTAAGTTTCCATTATGCTTTTAATGGACAAAGTTATCCTTTTTTCAAAATTTTAAAGAATTACATTTGCTATATAGCTATTATGGATACTACTCATCGTGAAATCCATGGTATGTCAGGGAGATATTCCCAGAATAGGAGAGAACTCTCTGTTTAACGGGATTGTACTGAACAACACACAAGAAGGTGTCATAAACTACCTCTAGCTACGAAAAGGAAAATTTATTTCACAAGGTCCCTTTGTCTTGGTAAATATTCCCCTCTGTACAGGAGACAAAGAGAAGGAAACTCCTATTGGTCTCTTAAGTAGAGCTATTTTCTAAAAAAAATTCTTCTAGCAGAGAGGAACATGACAGTATTGTTACACTGATCAAATCTCAGGCAGTGTGTGCTATCCATATGCCAGATGTCCAGGGACAGCATGGCTGAGAGCACAGATTTTCTGGTAAAACAAGGCAAAGCCAGATAGATACTGGATGTCCCAAATATAGACCCAGCAGAGACAGAAATTAAAGAAAGCTGAACTTTTCCAACGAGCAGTCCCCATCAAAGCTACGAAGAGAGATTTTTTGATCCTTGTTACTCCCTATCTGCTACAAAATGGCATGATGCTGCCACTGCACCTGTTCCCAACACTGCATAGAGCAAATGCAAGTAGCACTGGCACTATAGCATAGGAACAGAAGTGGAGGAATGAGGGGAAAATAACTGTAAAAATCCATATTCATTTCTGAACAGTCAGCTGATTATGCCTTTCCAATACAATTATAAACCATAAGATCAGACTCAAATTCAATGCAAGAAAACAATGGGGATTTCAGACTATCCATACTCCCTAGCCACATTCTGTGGTCTCCACTCAAATTTGTCAGCAGTACAACTGCAAAAATGCAACACTGATGGTGCTCCCACAAATTGGTGACTGATGAAGGACTCATTTCCAATTGCAAGAGACAAGAAAAGGATGGACAGAAAGATAATCTAACCATAGCCATTTTTGCACACAGGATGAAATTCACCTTCCATGAATTTTTATGCCTATAAAACTCAATAGTGTGAATATTTGATGAATTCACCACCTAAATGTGATGTAAACTTAGCCAAAGCAAATGTTTACAGTTTTTACCTATCTCTACCACAGATGTTTCAGTATTTAGACAAAACTCTCATTTCATGGAAGATTCAGCTGTTATTTTTCACAATATGAGCAAAACTAATAAATGTATACTCAGTTAATTTCACTCTTGGACATTAACTTAATAGAGAAGATGAACTGCTTAGGGATTTGTCTCTTCATTTGTAAAAAGAATTTAAAACAACTGCACACCTACTGCAGGATAACTGCAAAAGTAATTTTCAGGCTGCTAGATGTTTGTAGATAATGCAAGATCTGGGGAAAGCAGGAAGCTCAAAAGAGGCAGATTGGAATCTTGAGTAAGTAACATGCTGCAGCTAACCTATAGCCCAGCATTATATGATGAGTACTTCATGCATCTGGGAGCATAAGGCACATTGGCTTCATGCATCTGGGATCATAAGGCACATTGGAAGGGGAGGTCAGCTGCTGCCCCAGATTTTATAATCAGTTTGTTGGAAATCACATTCAGTGGCAACAAAGGTCCACAGCTTGGCAACATTCTTCTTCCAGGCTTGTACATATTGGGAATTCACCACTCTCTGTAGCCAGCCTTCCATGCAATACCACGGAAGACTTTTTCCCAGAAGGAAAGCAAGCTGTGTGAGACAGTCTAAGAAATTCCCTTTTGATTCCCACTTCATTTAACTCCTCCTACTTCCTTCCCTCTTCTATTCTTTCTGTTATCCCCTTTCCTTGTAATTTAGGGCATGACTTTTTTACTCCTGGGAAGTCTACTAGGCATATGGATTTGGAAAATAACAAAAGTTAAATTTCAGGTGATCTTCCGTAATTTACAATACGTTGCATCTATTCTTTTTTGCATGAGTTTATTATTTGGCAACAGGAATTGAAAACCTGCTCGTAACTTTCTACCTGACATAAAGAGTACATATTTTTCTATTGAAAATGTGTAACAGTTTAGTAAGAGTTAAAGATTGAGGCTGATGTAAAGTTACTGAAATATAAATGATTAATTCATTTGAAAGATCTTTAACTGAAAGACCAGCATTATTCTATTTTTATACTTCGGAAACATTTTTCATGGTTTTACTAATATTTTATATTATTAAATCAAGTAAAAACCACAGAGAGACCATAACTGACACTACCTTGAACATTATTAAAAACCAAAAAGTTCTCCCTCATTAGAGGCTGAAAACAGAATCATGTTAGATAAATGATAGAAAATTCTTGGAATAACTACTGTATTTCACAATTGCATCATATTTTATTCTTACCAAGAAGAATGCCCAGGAGCTTGCCTAGCAGATATGTCATTTGTCTCCATGCATGCACACTTCCAAATTTTCCTTTAGGTGTGCTTCTTAACAACAGAGAGCAGTCATCTGTCTGAGGGTGTTTGTGGCATTGCTTTTCCTCAAGAAAGGATAACCTGTTTCTATTTATTTTTAAAATAGGTGAAGTGAACATAAAAATGTTACCAGAAGTTGCTGAATATTTCCAGATCCTATTGAAACATAAGAGATATGGTAGTTGACTGTATACTAATGCATACTTCATGGGACACACAGTCTTCCACAAAACCAAGCCCTAAGTGGCTTCTGTCTTCAATTGTCTAGAAAAGCCAGAATTAAAAAAAAAAATCCCATTTTCTATTCAGCAGACTTCTCCCTCTTTCTCATTATCTCTCTCTTTCCATACATAAAACCATATAAAATTACTGGGTTAAACAAAGTTATGCTTCTGATATCATTCCCTCAAAAAAAGACTTGTTCTAAGCACCATAGTCTCTGTAAGTGTTCTCTATTTTGAACCTCAATATAACATGGATTTCAAAATGTTCTATAAGTATTTACAGTTGCTTCTATTTTCTTAATGACATGCTGAACAGCAGCCATTGGGATACACACTCTGTTACTACAATGGATTTTAAAGCCTTTTTCAATAACAAGTCCCAGATGATTCAAAGTCCTACATGTTTTTTCAAGATATGAATGTCTAATGACATAAGATGGCAGAAAAAGGACTTCTGTTTTCTACCAATGCACTAAAGTCAGCTTCAATATTAAAATCCAGCAAAAAGGTTTCAAGAACTCATAAGGGGAAACCTCTGTGACTGATCTTAAATCTTAATAGAAGTCAGCGCACAAGTGCATCCCACAGAAATAGAACATATTTATTCAGATGTGCAAATCTCATTCTGTCAGTTTTGCACAGAGACAATTACAGCAAGAGCAGTATAGCGGATTATGAGATGATGGCATTTAGAACCTCATAGAGAAGAATAGGCTTTTATCAGTTTTGCAGCAGATGTCTGCACATGGGAATAGAACACAAAAGTTGTCTACAGAGATTGCCATGTTTTTCAGAAGCCTCAGAGGGTAGTTAATGCTGTTACGGCAGTTTAAAAAAAGTAGGTATAAATATAGTGAGATAAATAGTCTACTCTAAATGGGTATTCTATAAAATGCAGAACCACTAACACAGTTAAAGATTCAACCACTCAGAATCAGCAGACCCACAACAGAGTTCTAAAGATGGGATTGTTTGTATAACTTGTTCAGTTCTTAATTCAGTAAAGCACTTTAATGTATGCCTGAATCCATTGCTTTGGTTAGCAGAGATGTAATAATTCACATATGTAAGCGTTTTGCTGAAATGAATACTAAACTACACATATATGATCCCCTGCATGTAATGAATCTTCTGTAGTGCCTTGATATATGTGCATGTATTGTGGGATTGTTCTACAGTAACAGAGGTACTCTGGGAAAATGGTATATATGAACAATAATTTCATATAAACAATATCTGTTATACTTCCAAACCAACAGAATTTGGCCTCTCAGAGTAAAATGAGCAAAAAGTACCATTTACTATATGTAATGAGATGCCAGCAAGAGAATACTATACCAAACATTTAACTTCCTCCCTTTGTAACATTCCCTTTCCAAATATCTCTTGAGATTTGATATTTAAACATGCAATTTACCAACCTTCTCAACTTAATGTAAATATCCAACAGAAGTTAACTTAAAGCCTCAGTATGTAACAAAACAACAGGCTATGGCTTATTTTAATTCAGTGAGAGTTACATGAAATAGAAGTATATGAAGGTGCCAATAAAGTGATACAGGAATGAATGAAGAATGGATCATACAAACTAGGTAGAAATACAAATCGGTACTCAGAAGAAAACATCTGAACAGAGTTATTCTTTGTGCTGGTCTATAGTTTTCCAGGGAACTTATCAATTACTCACAGGCTAACGGAATTGCCATACCTCATCAGACCAGGATTGAATCTGGTCTATATTGGTTAGGAAAAGACACAATAACCTATTTTCCTATTTAAGTCTCACCATTGCACTCTCTCCTCTACTTGTATTATCGCATGTAACTGTGAACAATCCTGTCAGACATAAAAATATCTTTAATCCTCTTAATGCTTGTCCACTATGTAATATTGTGTTTGATTCAAGCTTAACCTTCCATTAAAAAAAAATAATTAGAAAATTGAAATTTTATTGAAATATATTCTAAAAACTATAGCACAGGCCTAACACATCATAAAGACAGCTTTCTAAAACTTACTCCAGAATCATAGAATTGTTTAAATTACCTTTAAGGTCAAGTCCAACCATTTAAATACATATTAAGTTTTCACTCTTCCCTGTCTGTAGAATCACAGAATCACACAGAATCACAGAATGTTAGGGATTGGAAGGGACCTCAAAAGATCATCTAGTCCAATCCCTCTGCTGGTGCAGGATCACCTATTCTCTGTTTATGTAAAACCTTATTCGGACATGAGCAAAAGGTTGATATGACTCATGGTCTTGGTCTTAGTCATCACCGCCCTTGTAAGATGTTAGGTTAGTTCCCATTTATGCTGTTTTCTGGTGGCAAATGTTGTGTATAATTTTTCTGTGTGAAATAATTTCCTTTTCTTTCCCTTTTCTTCTCCCTCCTCCCCCTTTCTATTCCCACTCAGGAGTAGGCCAAAACCTTCAAGATCATTTAGAAGTGTACGTCCAGCAAAAGTGCACCAAACCTATTACTCTATATACTGCACAAAAGCCAGTTAACATAGTGAGGATTGGTCTAGAATGGCTTTGGAAGCCTAAAGGTATGAAAAAGGATGCAATCATTCTACCTTTGGTTAATTTAGAATTATTATAGCCTTTTATGCATTAATTTCAAAGTCTAGGAGCCTTCATGTATCCTTTTTTTCATGTTCTGGGAAATAACTGGAACTTTCAAATGGACTTGAGCTACTTCTTTTTTTCTAAATCAGAATATTTTAAAACAGTTATTATATCTTAGGTAACAAGGGAGGTTTTTATACACCCTTTTTTAACATTTTTGTATCTCATTTTAAGAAAAATTCTACGTTTAAAAATCCTGGTGCTACTGAGAAAAGTGGCTGTAAAAAAAAAAAAGAAGAAAAAATTCTATTTGAAATNAGAGGGGGAGGAGAACCTCTCTTGACCTACTAACCACACCCCTTCTAATGCACCCCAGGATGCCATTGGCCTTCTTGGCCACAAGGTCACATTGCTGGCTCATGGTCATCCTGCTGTTCACCAGAACCCCCAGGTCCCTCTCTCCTATGCTGCTCTCCAACAGCTCAGTCCCCAGCCTATACTGGCACATGGGGTTGTTCTTGCCCAGATGCAAGACTCTACACTTGCCCTTGTTATATTTCATTAAATTTCTCCCCCCACAACTCTCCAGCCTGTCCAGGTCTCACTGGATGGCAGCACAGCCTTCTGGTGTGTCAGCCACTCCTCCCAGCTTTGTGTCATCAGCAAATTTGCTGACAGTGCACTCTGTTCCCTCATCCAAATCATTGATGAATATATTGAATAGTACCAGTCCCAATACCAACTGGTGAGCGAAAATGAGTGAAATGAGTGAAAAGTTTTCACTTTGTATCTTGTGCTCTACAGAACAGAAAGTACCTATACAGCAAGCAGGCTTGTAGATCTATTCATCCTTCTTATTTAAGGCTATAGGTTCAGGAAGCAGAAATGACTGAGCACAACCATAGTTTTGCCTCTTTCACTGAGGCTCTCCTCTGGAACATAATCTTTAATATAGATTCAGATACATTTCAACAGCTTCTAGAAGCCAAATTTTTAACAGGTAATTTAGGAAGACATTCAGTCCAATATCATCCTCAGTATTTTTTGCTATCTGTACTTTTTTAAAAATTATTAATCCAAATTAATTTAATAGAATACTGTGTCTTATCTTTATTGTCAAATGCAACCAAATGGGTTTTATTTATGCAGCTTTAGTCACCTTTCTGCGGGTGGGTTACTCACAATTACCAATATCCATCCTTGATATTTCACAGAGACTATAGATACTTGTCTGAAATAGAACAGCTCTGACAGCCTTCAACATCTCTTTTCTGCCTGTCGTGTTTAAGTAAGATGCATATGTTATAGAGACAAGTAATTAAAAACAACCAGACTATGAACTGTATCCTGGCGTTTAGTACAATTGCAGTATTGTTCAGTTTAAACCACACAAACTGAAATACAGTTTTTAACATGCTGTTGATGAACTTTAAGAAATAAATGATCTATTTCCTTAAGTGGATGACATAATCATTCACAAGAACATTACCTCAAGAATAGATGTAGCCCACAGAATGAAATGGGTATATTTGTGCAATTCCTGTACCTACTTTAAATGTCTTGCTTCTGGCATAGTAAGTCCACAAAAATTTTTTTAAGAAATTAAGACCTTACAGCACTTCAAATATCAGGTCAGGTGTTACTATATTCATTTTGTGGATTAGCAAACAGAATCCATAAGATATCAGGTTATTATGATATTTACCTACAATACTTTGGTCTCTCTTGTTAATACTGGCTTTCAGCCACGTAATTCATGATATGGAGTTTATGCCAGATGCAAATAGTGATTACTTATTCTCATCTAGGCATGTTTTATGTACACATTTTATCCTAAATTTTGGAACTCTTTATGACTACATACACTACATAAAAAATAACTTCTTTTTTACAAGCAAAAGTAATGATTTTTCTGTTATTGATACTCTTGAGTTCCTGAAAAGTACTTGGGACAATCTATTTCAAATTATGCATTATTCTCCAGTTTGCCCCTTGTTTATAAGGTACTCTGTATGACTCATAGTTAATTTACTTTTGTATCTATTTCTGCTTATATGACAAACATTAACAGGGTAATGGTACTTTGGATATACATTTACATTGTATATAAATGATCTTCCCAATGAAAATTCTTAAGATATTCAGAAAGCATTAGCCACTGAATGATACTAGCCAACCATATAACTGTGTATGAAAGGCAGTAATCCTTCCTCTGGCAATCCACATACACCCTGAGGATAAAATTCAATTACCCTTATCTGCACAAAAAACATCTCCCAACTTTTTGGTTTTAAGCACTGCATAAAAAGTTTCTTCATGGCAAATTAAAGTGACATTGGCCTAGAAAAAATTCTTAACTACTTCAAGTGTCATATTAAAGAATACTAGTGATCAATTTGTAGACAGAATTCTGGTAGTTCTGACCAAAACAAAACAGAAACAAAACAAACCAACCAACCAAACCACCAAAGGAATAAAGGCATTCACTGAAACAGAAATCTACCTGACTATTTTTCTCTTTAAAAGGGAGAAGTAATAATGCAGAAGAAGAACATTTTTTGTAAAAACTATTTTTATCAAAAAAAATTGCAGATGGAGCAGGAAACTAGGACTACAGCATTTCTGTGAGGAGTTGTTTCTCTTTATCCCCAAATGAAGAGCTTTCGTTTGATCTCATACTCCATCTTTCATCATTCTGCAGGGATGACTAAAAAGATAGCTAATTAATGTAAGTTATGTCATAGCTTGAAAGGCCTATAAAGTGTCTGAACCTTCTTTTGTTCTTGAGATAACCAGTAATAAAGCATACAGTTTGTGTAGCAGTAATAACATCTGCCTCTAAAGTACTTCAGGCTTCACAGAAAAAAAATCAATTTAATAACATCCAGAGAACATTGTACTCGAGACATTTAATTTGCTGTATTAATGTTCCATGTTGCTAACATCAGCAGGTTCCTAAGCTATGAAGAGTTGGGTAAAAATCTGCAGAAATGTTTGTAACCTTGGGGACAGAAGACATGAAGAAAAAGATGATTTGTCACCAAAGCAAGGCCACACCGCAGCTACCCACTTTCTTGTAGCCTGTTTTCACAGCATCCACTTGATTTCATGTTTGTCTTTAGGATAGTTTTCAGAAAAAGGAAATGGAAATGTGTTATGTTCTCACCTTCCTTTGCTAAAGGAGGGTAAGGAAAGCATTCTTTTCTGGCCTGTGGCAGAACCTAAATTTTGGGGGAATTTTACAGATACCCAAAGTTCAGACTCGCATTTCACATACAGCAGTTGAAGCCAACAGATTATTGGTTGCCTTTAAACTAACTAAATATCTATTTAGTAAAAAAAAAAAACAACAAACATTAAATGTAGAATTAGAAATTATTTATTTCACAGATCTCCAATATAAGTAAGCAGATTGAAATAAAGGTCCTTAGTGACCAAGTGACTAGTAGTGACTAGTAATGGCCAAGTGTTTTCTTAAGTATGTAAGAAAGCATAACATCAAATATTACTGAACATATTACAAATATTGATCCTGTAAAAGTATGCATTGAAGCCCACATAGTTAAGGAGTTATCGCCTGGTTACTATTGTCTGCAAATATAGTTTTTGTATACATTTTTACAATTTTATATATATTATTATATCAAATCAAATCTAAATCTGGCAAATTTTAAGGTGCTAGTCACTGATTTCAATTATAATTTTAAGTATTTTACATAGACCCAGAGGCATTCCAGACCATGAAATTTTTCATATAAAGCAGAAGTAAAAGTAGGTATAAATACTTATGTCACGGAACTATCTTGTAATTTCAACAGATCTGTTCAGATATAGGCAGCATTAGCTGTTAGGTCTTTCTGCATCATAATAATTTAGCAGTAGGAATAAAGATGCTCTTGTAGTTATTCTTTATATTCACTCTACTTGGATTCTTAGCACTCACAGGAACCATCTTAAATCTCTGCCTTGTAACTGTTCATAAGCAGAGCAAAAATATCTCTCTCCCATAGAAAATGAACACTCCCCAGAGCCCTCAGAATAATAGGAGACAGATAAAGTTCTATTCCCTTGCCCCATAAAGGCTACAGAATAATGAATAAGGTAACTCGTTTTGAGGGATACTTATAACCCAGATTTAAAAACAAAAAAAAAACCAAAAACATGACTTCTAGAGTACATTGATCCTTCCTTCTTATCAACAGACACAAAATTCAGGAGAGACTTCTGGCCTGTCTAGCTCGATTTGATTCTAGAAAATGAGGATATTTTAGGTGGTATTTTGGTTTCCATTTCACTTTGATAAATAGTGAGAGATTGTTGTTTCTTGTTTTGCATATATCTACCATAGCATATAGCTATTACAGATAATTATGAAAGCAAATGCTTTTCAAGATCAAAGGACAAACTCAAAGGGAAAGATATAGTTCAATTGATTCAACGATTCTTTTGCTTTCTTTTCCAGATTATGCATGTGGTACAATATCACCAAATGAATACCTTTGAGGCTAAGAGAGCAGAACATCCACCTCTGGATGCTGCAAGTCACGAAAGCTCACAAAGATGATATTTTCCTTGATCACTTGTGAGTGCTGCATCAACCCATATGAAAAAGGTACACAAATTTAAATTTCACAAAAATATTTGCTTACATACTTCAGTTATGTACCTATTTCCCCTTGATCTCAATGGGATTTTAGACTCTGCCTTCAATTATGATCATGGAAGAAATGCTTTTGGGCTTCTCCAAAACAATGAAGAGATGGGCTTTATAGAAGTATAGAGCTTGATAACCACATAAAAACAATTGGGAAAAGAAAGAGGCAAAAAGACCCAAGCCACAAAAATATGCAGGCACTTGCTCATTTTAACCAGTGGAGAAAAGGGATTATGAGACTTCATGGAGTTGCTGGTGAGTCACTGGGGATTTAAAGACTTTCCTCAGACATTTATACGAAAGGATTTGCTACATTATTTTCCTTTGCAATGTCACTACATACTGAGAACAGTCTTCCTATATTTAAAATTTCAAAATATTTTAAATATTATTTAAGTAGATATTTTCTGTTTGAGGTTTATTAATTTTCACTTAGTGACTAAAATGGCTTTGAACAGAGAGAGCATGACAGGGCATGAAGCTCTGATAATACCTCTGATCTCATTGTAATTTTATTTTTACATGTTCTATAGCATTTCAGCAACATTTTCAAGGTTAATCTTCCAGGAATTTCCCATGAGTTATATCCTGGACTTTTCCAGTAGAGAGGAGGTAAAATTGTGTTATTTAAGAAGAGACAATTAGCAGTCCTACTTTCTGGGAGCAAACCTAAAGGGCTGTAGTCACGTCTGTTTGCCTGCCCCCACTGCCCCAAAACAACAATGTCTTTTCATGCTTTTAAATTAGAATAAGGTATCTAGGGAAATACGTAAGTGCAGTATTTTGCTTGGTTTCTAACAGTGCATTTGGATATAATAGTAGAAGCAATAATATACAGTAAAAGCATTGCTCTTTCTGTTCCAACTGACATCAAAAAGATAAAGGTTCTTTCTTTTTGAAAAGCAAAGATTTTGAGGCTTCCTACTGTAATAGGACATTGAAAAAAAAAAAGAAAAAGGTATTGCAACTATATCATAGTTGTAACTGTAAACAAACACTTTCTTAGTACTATTCTTTTAAAATATTTTTTCTGCTACATGGTGAATATACAGACTTTTACATGACACTGTAGATTTACTCTTGCAGATTAATTATTCTCTTTTTAGTACTTCATATGGCGGAGCTGTAATATATGAATTACAGAAACTTGAAAATACTGAATGTAAATTTCAAGAATGAGCAAAATTATGTGCATAGCATAAACTTATTAGTAATGTGTGAGTATCTAGCTCCTTAAGGTAAAAGATTGCATATACTGACTCATAATAAAAAGGAAATAGATGTTAACAATTTAGAGCCTTACAAATGAAACATGGTGTGTTATAAAAATAGCATCTAGTAGATTTACATTTTAAGTAGTAGAAGATATTAAGAAAACATGGGCAAGTAGGTTTTTTTGTGAGGGAGATAGGGACTCATAAAATAAACAGTAAAATGAAAGTGTTCCTTCTTTCAAGGAAACAGTCCAGAAGATAATTTTAAATAGGCTTTTGATGGTCATAATTCTCTAGCTTATACACAAAACCAGGCTGATGTCCCCCCAGAAAACTCAATTACTTAGTTTAAACTACGTCAGGGATTTAATTAATACCACATTATTCAATTTCAAAATTATTGCAACACAATGTTTATTTGATACATTATCAGAAAGAAGCAGATTTTTAATAAGTTGTCAGGCAGAATACATCTATGCTGACATGTAATGAAATGTTCTCATCCATGTTTACACAGTATCTTTTTTAAAAAAAAAAAATTACTGTCTTTTGCAAGGATATAGATGGCTTGAAAAAACGAAGGAAATATGAATTGTATTTTACATGGTGTCGGTATGCTTTCACACTCCATTTTTAGAGATTGTCACCAACAAACCAGCGAAGACTTCACAATTATACGAAGAATTTGTTCCTTTCTATAAGAGAACAAGAGGCTTCTGCCTCAACTAATGATGACATATTTAATATTATGTAACATTAAATAAAACATAACTGAAATAGGTATTTGCTGACAGAGTAATTGAGATAAACAGAAACTGAAGAACTTATCTCAATTAGAGGTATTACTTTGTCCATCACTATCCACCACAGTATCAAAAGGGTAGGAAAAACATAAGAAAGCAAGATGATGGTAAGGTGGTATACGTGAATATAGAACAACAAAGATGCGGAAAAAAACCCCAAACCTACTAAGCATTTCAAAAGTGTGATTTATAAATATAAAAAATGGCTTTGGAGAGAATAAAGATGGTGTAAAATGAAAGAGCACGCGATGTTCAAATGCTCCATATGCATAATTTTTTAGGAGCACTGACACTGCAAATATGTAAGGTACTGAGTTTTCAACAATTCTTCCTTTCTAGAATAACAAATCCAACAAAGAACATTGAAAGCTCTCATACATTAAAGCACACATATGGAAATCTTTTGCATTTTTTATACTGAAACATTTCCGTCTGAAAAGAAGACAAACATTTTTTTTTTTTAATTTTTTTTCTACATATTTTCTGAAATACAATTAAGAAACTGCATAATACATTAAATATTTTATAGGACTTGGGTGAATATTGCACATTAAGTAAAATTACTCCGTAAACACCATGTCCTTGCTAAACAAAGTAGTATTCTTCATGCTAGGTCTTTGCAGAAGTATACCCAAAGGGAAACCTTCCCTGCTGCTTTTAGCAACAGCTGTGCTAAGTACTGTTATCTCAGATACAGCTGTTGATTTGCATATGAAAGATACATGGTTTTGTGAAAATACTTAGCTGACCAGATAATTCTTTCCTCACTAATTTCATATGATAGAGGGAGTTTCCCCATAGTATCTCCCCATTCTTAAGAGAGGAACTAACTTCACAGTATATGAAAATACAAGACACATGCT
>VYZX01011462.1:12813-24332 GCA_013401335.1 Brachypteracias leptosomus
CTGAAAGGTACACATACTTTTTCTTCAGAGGAGGTCTAAAATCAAAGTAGCATAGAGACAGACTTACCCTCTCTTTTACAGGAGTGGGTGGTCCTTCCAGGTCATGACCAAGGTATACCAACAGCAGCAGCAGCAGCTGAATGCTGGAGCTTTTTTTTTTTTTATTAAGTGATGCCAGGAAATGTGAAGGATTAGATGATACAAGGTACTGTAAGGTAGTTGCATTTTTATACATAATGACATCAGTTAAAAATTATTCAAAATACATTAAAAAATCTCAGCCAGTCCTAAGTAGATTATTAAAAAACATCTTCAGCTGCTTCACAGAATTATATATTTCTACTGTCTGTGTTTGCTCTGCTTAATTCAGAAAAATTTCAGCATAATTAATTTATTGTTTGAATCTTCCAGCTGCATATTTGACTTCTATATCTAGGATCTAACAGATGTCTTAACTGAAACAGACATTAGATATCCAGAATATTTATTATCAAAACCTATTAAGTTTGAGGGGGAGGAGGTCTTTAAAACAATGTGCAGACAATTGTAAAAAGGGCCTTTACTGCAGGTCGGTAGAAAATTGTTTAAATTCAAAAATATTTCCTCATATCCACTAAGGCCGGGCACTGATATTGATGTTGAGTTTGCAAATTAAGATGTAAGATCAGAGCTAGCTAAGATTGTCATATTGTCTCCTCTAATTTGGAAAAGTAGAACTAGGCTAGAGAGAAACCCATAAAAGAGACTTTATGACTCTCTTCAAGGTTGACATAGAAGTCAATGCTCCAATCCCTTCTCCCAGCCTCTTGCAATTACATTTCCGGAGGAAGAAAGAAAAGGAATTAGAAACAGGATAATGTAGCTTTAAATCATTTCTCATAGCCTTTGCCTTCTACTGAGAGCCTTGAGCTTTTTCAACATGCTTCTTACATTGTTTAGTGTGGCACAACAAAAAGCACAACTTGTTTGACTCTTCCTCAATAAAAAATCATTTTGTTCTGACATCCTATAAAATCTGTGCATGAGCCTGCTAAGCTGTAGTGTCTCCTCCAATTGGCAAGGAGCAAGCACAGTAAATACATACAGTAAAGACCCCTTACATCCATGTTTAAAGCAATTCTGACAAAGCAATATATGTCATTAATATGCCATGGTAACAGACAAGCATGTGCCACTCTTAAAAAGTGACATTTCCAAAGCTGAGAGCTATGTCATCACAGAACTTTAAAGTTCCGGGGTATTTTGGGTGAGTTATGTCACTTGCATATGAAAAGTATGACATTGCCCATAAACTCATAGGAAGACAATGTCTCTGCAATCCAAACCTAAGAGTGCATCAGCATGGACAGATTAATATCCTAAAGATCAGTGAGCAAATATTTCTGACCTCACAGCACTAAAATGGCTGAAGACTACAATTGGCAAGAATACTTCTTCCTCCCCACCTCCACCTTGGAAACAGTGAAATCCAGGTATAAACTTGTTAAAGGTCACACTTACCATTAGAAAATACTGGGGTATTGTATATAGGAAGAACAATTGTATTCTGGTATAAGAAAAATACTGAAACTTCTGTTTATGCTTACTAAAAAGAGAGCTCCTGAACAAGGATGCTGTACAATGTTTTCAGCAATAGTATTTGTGTTCAATTTGCAATGCTCTTAACAGCAGCTTTACATAATCCTAATATGTCTGTAGGATGAACTCAAAATTTTGGTAAATAGCTGCATAAATTCCAACCAAGCTCCTGTTTAATTCTAGAATTACTATCCTCCGACAGTCTTATTTGAACATGTGCCTACTTTTACAATAGTTTTTCAAAGAGTTTATAGTCTAGTATCACATGCTTTAACATTAACTTAATTTCACAACTCTTCTTATGGTGATGTTATATTATTATGTCTGTTGTTAAGACCAGCAACATGGGGAGTCTAAAGAAAAACAGCTTCATTAATTTTAGATGTCCAGTGTGAGATATCTAGGACCATTTTCAGACTGCATAGCACTGAAAGCTATTTAGGGAAATTAAACAGTGGAAAAATTCAACTTCAAAAGTAAACAAAATCTGAAATATTTTGGCTCACAATTAAAATACTTCAGTAATGAAATACTACCGCACTACCTCAGGCAGCTGTAGTTCATAATCTTAATATTCCCATCTTCCTCTGCAGTATAGGCTTTCTGAGCAAAACAGCAGTAAGAGGGGGTTGCTTTATTATACAGTCCCTGATTACAGTGTTGGAAAATACATAGCCTGGCTGGAAATTTCAGCCCATAAAGAGGTGTTAAGCAAGAGGTGAAAAAAATCAGAATACAGTTCCTTTAATATATTGTGGCTGGCTATCTAAACTAAAATATTTTGGTTCTCAAGTATTGATTTTAAGAAAAGTGTATAGACAGCTGCTGTATATAAGAACAACCTAGCTGAAGTTTTCCTCATTACTTAAGGTAGGAAAAGTTAACATTCACTGAAGCTTGCACCTTCAAAGATGAACTCCCATCAGCTTCAGGAGCAGTTCTAAGCACTTACCACTTCAGCAATGGGGACCTCAGAGACTCAAGTCAGGTGTCTAGAAAATGAGAACATATGGTGAAAGCTGGGATCAGGCAGAGGTAAGGAACTACTTTCTCACCACAGTACACAAGCCTTCAGAGCTCTCTCAAGTGCTTGCACTATTTCCCACCCTGCCTGCATTCAATTAACACCTCAATCCCCAATCTCCTGTCTCTTAAGGACAGAAAGGTAGTGTTTTCTTCTCCGTTTTTGACCTGGAGTTCAGGAGAAATTTTAGGCTTCTTAGCACTCAGATGAATGGGATGACACAGGAATGGTGTGCTTTCTTCTCCCACTGTTGAAGTACAGCTAATGTTTCAAGTTTGTTTTTCCTTTACAGTAAAGACAGAGGGTTTGAATGTGGCACAAGCCATTGTAGGAAATGAAGGGAAGTGTCTGTGTTGCCTTGGAGGAAAGGTTCCCAACTCTTCCAGGGCTCTTCTCACTTCCTAGGTCAGAGCTAGTCTGAAATAAACTTGCACAAGCAGTATATGCATTAAATACCTCAATCCTCATCTCCATTCCTGTTTGATCCTACTATTTGTTAATGTGAATGTAGCCTAAGAGGACCAAGCCTCTCTGTAAATTTTGACAGAGCAGTGACTGTGCCCTGGGTAATTTGTAAGAGATGAGTGAATTGAGAAAAGCCAGCTGTTTGACAACAGGATTAAAGTCATTAGCCAGGTCTGGCTCTACAATAGATGGAAAATGTTTAGGGGATCAAAAAGACTGGAGATCACCAAAAGCAAATGAGTAAGTACCATCTTGCTTCTACTTTGATTTACCAAATCCTTTGGGGGCCTTCTCTGGCACCATTTATGGGGGCCTGGTGTGGGAAGGGAGAAAATGAAAGACAGGGACACAATAGCTGGATAAAAATGGGGAAGAAGTACAGAAAAAGAAGCACAGGAGCCAAAAATTTGATGCAGTTGAGAAAGCAGCAGGACAAGTGCAGCAGAAAAGAGGAGGAAGTTGTTGAACAGAAGCAGGATTTAATGTGAAGGGCCAGAGATGTGATGTAAAAAATAGCTACCTGGCCTCTCTGGGACCTCCACCCCCCTGGAGAGAACTCCATTTCAGCTCTCCAGGGCCATGAGTCCCTGTCCCAGCAATACCACAGTGGTGTTGGTCTCCAACTCCCCACAGCCCCGCAGGCTCATGGCCTGGCCTACTCAGCCTATCCCTGTCCCCAGGCATGTGCCCGATGCCCAGGGCTGGGCCTGCCCCAGGGTATCTGGCTGCTCTGCTCCTGACGGGTGGTGGCATGAGTCCTGGTTGCCAGCCCCTGCCTCAGTGTTCCTCTGCGATCCCCTGCACAGTGCCTTGATGATAATCTTCCCTACCTCCAGCTCCTCAGCTATCAGTTCTGGCATGAAATGTGAGTGTCTGAGTACTCTGCTCCTCTAATTTCCACGTGTTTCTGAATGCCCCTCCCATACCCATGAGAGTTCTGCTTCATGTGCTGCAGAAAGAGGGGGTGGCAGAGACTACAAGGGGAAAAAAGTTCTGTAGACAGAGTGAAGAAAACACCTATCTTAGCAGTTATTTCTTTTTTCATCCTTTCCACTGAATAATCCTGCTTGCATTTTGCACTGGCTTGTCCTGTATATAACCATGGCAAGAAAGCACCTATCAAGGAAATAGGGAGTCTCTTCTATTCCATAGCTAGCTTGGTGGCTGTAGATATAGGTGGAGGTGTTTCCTAAATTGCATTGTCTTTGGTAGACAGACTAAACTAGTAATGATTGCAAAAGAAGAAAACCTCCCTGAATTCATTGCATGTGTCATAAGTGAGAGGCATGCCTTTGTACATCTGCACGGATGTTCAGCTGAGGAGGGTATAGGCAAAGTTTCTAGGATTGGAAAAGATGTTTGTGAATAAAATACAAGTCCACAGTGCACCATCAGCCAATTTCTTTGTGAAATGTGGGTCCTCTGCTAAACTAAGCAAATAATCCACAATTCATTGCTTGTAATGAACAGATTCACACTAATGTGTGAGACTGATCAACAGAATGATCAATCTGATGATATCCAGAACTTGTCAATAGTTGTTTGGAAGTGTCTCAGAATTTACAATAGAAATTTAAAGAACAATGGGACATGAGGAAGCTTCAAAGAAATACATTGAATGCATGCATGTAGTTTCCACTTCATTTAGTAGCCACTGCAAGACTTTCAAGAACAGAAGCATGTAAGAGAAATGACAGGATCGAATTATAAAAAAATACGTACTTTACATAGTGCTAATACTTCTGAAATAAAGTGTTAAGATGCATTACAATGCTTGAAATCAAATTCCTGTTTTTCTGTTTAATCTTTGCCAAAATCTCTTTAATACTGTTATTTTTGAAAAAGGAAAGAAAATAAAAAGTAATGTAACTTAATCCCATCAAGTATTTTCAGGCCAAAATACTGTGCTTGATTTATATACTATTACCCAGTTTTTCTTCAGTAACTGACAAACACTAAATGCTTTATCAGTCTGCCACTGACAATGGTTTTGTCACAGGGTTTCACAGAATGCTTGCTCTGCATAGCTGCATGAAAGATTTAAGTGGTCAAGATTAGGTGAAAATGTTAACATCCTTCATGCCAGATCAATTAAATGATTGATCAGAATAATCAGTACACACTAGATGTATGAATGCTTTAGCAAAATTCACACTAGAACTAACTTTTAAATTCATGATGCATTCCTTAGCTCTAACCTTTTCTAATAATAGAAGACTTTTTGTCCTGCTGCAATACTTTACAGGATGGTAGTACAATATTAGATACTCTCTGTATAGAAGTAAAGACAAGATGTATGTAGAAGTGAAATACAATACTGCTACCTATTCACATAGGTCTTCAACAGTTTTCTGTTTGGAAAGAGTTTAGAAAACATCCTATGTACAGATTAAAGTAAACAGTGTTTTAGTCTACAGATAAATTACCTTGTACTGCTGGCTTCTCTATTTTTGTGTTTATAGCAAAATTAAATATAGATGATTATATCAGAATTGCATTGAAAGACATTTTTAATAATATTGGAAAAATTGCATGGAATACTGGATCATTTTAGTGCAAAAAATTGGATTTTCCCTCTATAGCAAATTTTAAATCTTTTGAATCGAGTAGCTTGGTGACCTACAAATGACTGAAAAATTACTTGGGAGAAATACCTCCTAGACTTACCCATTTTCCTACTCTTTTCAGGGTTCTGGTTTTGGTCACAGTTGGAGACAGAATACAGCATTACATGGATCTTGTTTTGATCTAGTATGGCTGCTTTTTCCAGTCTTAGAGTATTATACAGCTTGGTAATTCTAGTACAGTATCCTCCTTTCCAGTATTAATGTATGTAGATATTTCCTAGAGTAGAAAAAATAGAAAGAACAACATTTAATACTTTTTTCATCATCTTCCTTTTTTTTTTTTTTTTGAAAGAACAGGTGTACTCATTCAACAGGAATGTGTACAGAAAGAGTGCTCATTCCTATAAATGATATCCCCTCAGCCTAGTCGTGTTAATATATTTTATGCTGTCAAAATAATGACAGAGAAAATATGATCAGATGTACAGGAAGAACAAGCAGTAGGGAGATGTGGGTCTGAGGTGTCAGAGCACTGTTATTAAGAAAATGAAACCAACCAAACCAGAAAGTAAAAAGAAAGTGAGTAAAATTAAAGGAAATTTGCATTCCTTGAATTACACAAAATACTACAATGACACAATTACAGTAAGACGTAGAAGCATCTCTACTGAATGGCAGAAGAAATATTGGAAGTAGCTAAAAAAACTAAATAAAGAGTTCTTGGTACTGATGCCAGAACAAACACAAAGAAGGAAGAAGAAAACTTCCAAAAGAACACCATTGCACTTGGATTAGTAAACAAGAATTCAGAAAAATCCAGAGACTAACAAAATTGCATCGCTAGAAGCAACCTACCCACACTTCAGTTGGAAGAGAAGGAAGGTAATGGTTCTGTTTTTCAATCTGCCATACGTATGCAAAATAGCATCACAAGGTGACTGGGCAGCATCTCTTCAGGCAGATGTAAACATTTAAACATGGTACTACACTGCGAGTTGGGGAGCTATTTTAAATTCTTCTGACAAAAAACAACATCAGAACTGAGAAGCTGCTTATCAGACAGGTTGTTCTCAGATGCAAAAGCACCGAATCATACCACTGCACTAATGTGATACTGCGTCAAAACCACTGCAGTTGCTCCATAATACAAGCTAGTGGAGCTTTGCATTCAAAGTAAAATCACATTAGATTGAATGTCACAGGATGGTGATGCAACATAAATAAGATTACACATTAGCTTCAAGACTTCATTAAAATCATAATGTCATGATGACTATGCTGATTATATTCACATAAACAGTTTATTTGAATTTTGTATCTTGGTTATTTCTTATAGAAAACCTCTTGGGAAAGGAATTGAGTAAAATTCAAACACAAGCTGTAGCAGAGGCTAAACTATTTCAGAGAAACCTAGATCTCTGTGACATTTAAAACTGTTCTCAGAATCTGAATGACTACTATCCATGGAGGAAAAACTCTTGAGAAACTCTTTTTTTCTACTGTTGTAGTGTGATACCATTCAGTACATGGTGTAATTACAAATCAAGCACGAATCTGCAGGCTCTGGACTACATGCTTACCTATAAGGCTTTGAGGGACTCAGCACAATACAGTATGAATTGCCAAATAAACTTCTTTTTTTTTAACAGTCAAATTTCTTGCCAGCTTGCCATACAGATTTAAATAAACACTCCAAATAGAAGCCGAAGTTCGGGTCTTTTACTGAACTTAAGAACCTTAAGTGTGCAATGTTCATGTGGATTCAAATTCAGAGCCTGACACATATTCAATCTTAGTTAAGACCTACTTGTTTTTGTTGGCAACGGAATTAGTGCTAAAATCATAACACATTCCAGTTTTCTCATTCTATTCCAGTTTAGTTTATGGATTATCTAAAAGGATGTCCATATACAGTTCAGTGAAAGTTAATGGGTCAAGCTACAATGTTCCCAAAACTCCAATAGTCAGATCTCAAGACTGTTTCAAACTAACTTTAGTGAATGCCTGAGGTACTGAGACACTAGTTTATTTGTTTAGTCAATAATTGTCCTTTGCCTCCAGAGAAGCCCTAAAATTGCTTCTATGTTTAGAATCAAGATTGGTCTGTTAAGGCTGCTTGTCACAAAGTTTCACCTCTTTTTAGAACTGTTTATTCTCAGTACCCTATTTCCTAATTTAGTCCATTATGAAGTTTGATTGATGCATCTGCCTGACACAATATAGGAAGAACACTAGAATCCTTTATCAGATGCCTTAGGCAGTATAATTACTACTTAAGGGTTACAGTGACATTGTTTGTTAAGGGTTTATTGCCTGCCTTTCTGAACAAACATTATTATTTGTATCTATTTTGTTTTTTACTGTCTCAGTTTGCAGGGGAAAGACTGTGAAAATACTTTAGCGTAAAAAATACTTAGAGACACATTTTTCCCTCAGCAGACACATGACTGGTTCTTCTGGAAGTTACTGCTGTTAGTGGCATTCATGTACACAGATGAAATTTAAAAAAAAAAAAAAAAACAGTTTATGGTCTTGTTCCATTGTCTAGAATAAGGAATGATCAGCCTCATCAGCGACGGAAAATACAGTACTATTACTTTATAGCCACTACTACAACAGATACTGTTTGTACAAGGGATGAATCAGAGCAGTTACAGCTGCAGAAAAATAGACTAGGAAAGGGACTTGAGAAGTCATCTGATCTATCTCTTGTCCTAGGACATGATCAACTCTAGCTGTGTTATTCCTGAAAATGTTTGTTCAGCTTGTACTTGAAGACTCTCCAAAGCTGGGATACCCAAAACTTCCCCAGACAGTCTTTCTGGGAGATTAACTACCCCAACCTCACTACCTAGTGATTGAGGATAAACCTTCCTGGCTGCATTTCAGGTCTATTCTTTCTTGCCACAGCCAGCATGGACATGAAGGTCAGATAAATACTTTCCTTTTTGCAGCTCTTCATTCACAAGCAGTGACAGTGTAACTCACTTGAGAGACATGGTTGCACTCTTTCTCCTTAGCACCTGCAACTGGCTGCAAGGGTTTATTTCAGAGTTTAGGAAACATAGCTTAAGGATGGCCATGGTGGAATGGAGAAGGAGCAGGAAAGGAGATAAAATCTTCTTTATGACCGAACTCCACCCTTTTGTTCTCTTCATCCTGCTCATTCTATCCCTTTCAAGTTACAATGACTTATTTCTGTAGATAACTTCATACCTAAACATCTGGCTACAAGGGCTACAAGAGCAGCAAGAACACTTAACTCCCATTTAAACAAAATGTAGCCTTTTCAAATATTGAACTCAATAGCCAAATTAATAAATAAATTCACATGTGTATGCATATAAAACATGAAGCTGGTTTTACCAGCATTTTGGTTCTCCTAGACACTTTAAATATCTGCAAGTCTCCATTAATTTTCGGAATAGTTTCTGGGAGTACCAACATTTTTATCATCCATTAAACAATGTGTTAACAATCATATTCCATTGGTGCATTTACACTTTAACAGTTATAACTTGACAGACTTCATAGTAGGCTTCACAGCATTTACCAGCAGCCATCTGATTTTTTTGAGTATATTGGCAACTAGGAAACACATAAGTCTACATTTCATTGCAAATGATTTAAACTTATACTCACTAAACTGTGGCCCAGTCTAAGACACGATCATTATCATTATAACAAAAGAAAAGACTATGTGCCTTGCTGTGGAATAGTCCTAGAAAGGCTTCCTTAAAAAGTGAGAACAGTCAGTTAGGCAAGAACACCTTTTTTTCCAACCAGCCAAAATCTTTGCCAGTTCTTATGCCACTCTTCAGTGCTGTCTCATTGGCTTGGTCTGTTTTTTGGTGTTTGTGACAAAACAAAATTTCCTCACTGTGGCTATTCATTTAAAATAAACATGTCTTTGTTCCTACTACCATTTTTTTTCAGGTCCTGTGTAAATTTCCTATATTAACATATCTTGGCTTCAAATTTCTCCTGCTCTAACACCCTTCTTCCTCACTCATTTCAGAAATTGTTGCTCAGTCCCTATTTCCTACCTCAGCACCCTACCTCATGCTCTCCACAGTCTCTCTTTATCTCCACAGTAAGATTGGCCCTTTGACCTTAAACTAAGTTCCCATATTCTGTATTTTCATCCATTTTCATAACCATCAGAAGTGTTCTAATTCTGTATGGGGGCATGTAGTTCCTGAAATTTGTGTCCTACACTTTCATAATTAGTTTTCTTTGCTGAAATAACAGAAAAGATGTTAAAATATCAAGTTGTTTAGACACAGATATTAAATTTTCTGTCCATATTTCTTGAGACTTTCAGTTTGCTGGGACTTCCACCAACACTTCATGTGGGTCTTCTTAATTTGCTTAGGTTTTCATATTTGGTACCTGTTGTAGTTAAGCAATCCAACATAGCTCTGATTCATTCTGTATCTCATCTGGTCTGACCAGCACAAATAGACATAAGAATCTGCTTAGAAAAATAAATTTCATTTGGCCCTTGCCAAAACCTCTCAAAATTCCCTCCCTTGCCCCACTAGAACTAAACACTCAGTGAACACAAAGAAAAAACTTTAACTTGCTGTATATGCACAATTTGCAGAAATAAAAGTGATAGACTGTTCTGTCAGCTGGTGTAAATCAGCGTGTTTTGCTCAGAGACAATAAGGCCTCATTAAGGTGATATCAGTATCAGCTAAGGAGTTAGTCTCTGCATTTGCAAGATACTTTTCAAGTCAAATCCATTGGATCTAAAACTCTGCAGTGTCTTTTCTAGCCTTCATCTCTTTCCTGCTATCTGGTCATTTCACAGTCCATGTGAGTAACTTCCCAGCTGCAAACACTGAGATCAAAGGATGTGCTATTGCCAAAAGCTGTTTGTTAACAGAACATTAGAGATGTTTTGCTCTACAATTCCAGCTCTAGGTGACTGAAACTTTTAATGCCTTCCTAGAAGCCTAAGTTTCTGTTTCAAATAATGGAAACAACAGACAGAGCTCTCATAGATATCATAGCATCTCTATTCATAGCTAAAAAACAAAAGGTATGTCTTGAATGAGAGGGTCTTGATTGCTGTTTACTAACACTGGGACTTGTAGAAAATGTCGCTGCTGCTTAGTAATGTGAGTCAGAATTTACTTTTCTTTCTAGATTCAATCCCTGTAAGGAAGGCTACTAGAAACAACATTAGCAGGGAAGCTGTGCAAAAGATGAGCAGTATGTCTGTTCTATGTACTAAATTCTATGCAAATTCATTTATCTTTCTGAGTTTATTTCTGGAACACCATGACAAATATTTAGAGTCAAGTNCAAGGGCTACAAGAGCAGCAAGAACACTTAACTCCCATTTAAACAAAATGTAGCCTTTTCAAATATTGAACTCAATAGCCAAATTAATAAATANAGCTAAAAAACAAAAGGTATGTCTTGAATGAGAGGGTCTTGATTGCTGTTTACTAACACTGGGACTTGTAGAAAATGTCGCTGCTGCTTAGTAATGTGAGTCAGAATTTACTTTTCTTTCTAGATTCAATCCCTGTAAGGAAGGCTACTAGAAACAACATTAGCAGGGAAGCTGTGCAAAAGATGAGCAGTATGTCTGTTCTATGTACTAAATTCTATGCAAATTCATTTATCTTTCTGAGTTTATTTCTGGAACACCATGACAAATATTTAGAGTCAAGTGTTCATTAGGAAACCCCTTCAGATTAAACATGCCCACTTCATAAGGATTCTCAGCTGACTTTATGTTGGATTCTACCTAACAAAACCTAGCTGTTTTCTTAAGAACATGTAAAAGTATTGATTCACTCATCAAAGTTAAAATGGACATTCTGTCTAATTTACAATATAATATTTTTGTGCAAATTCCAAAATTAGAG